>CANDYM010000122.1:0-59821 GCA_947397865.1 Polietes domitor
AATGGGAAATATCCTTGTTTTCATAAAAGCAAAAAAGAATCCTTGGTAATGGGCGTCGAACAGCATCAGCATTTTGTAGTTGTTGTCGGTGTAGCTGTCTTTATGGACTTTTCACTTGTGCTTTTTTCCTGCGCTCTGATCTCTCATCTCAGCATTGTTGTCTGTTCTTTTGCGAGATTTTTATTAGTTCGATAAGAAAAAAATGTTCATTTGCACAATGTTGCTGCCGCTGCTGGTGGTGTCAAAAATCTAATAACAAATATTTGCCACTCTTTTTCCTCGCCTCCATTCCCATACACTATCACATCGTCGTCTTCGTCATTTTTGTAACGACAATACATCCATAAATTTTATGTACTTCAATTTACATGCGACGTCTTAATGGGCTGCTTCTTGGGCTTCGTTAGGTTTGGCATTGGCGGAAGTTGTAGGTGTACTCGGTGGGGAAGCGAAAAGCGTTAAGGACCTTTAAGCATATGCATTAACCAAGTGGCAACCACAACTCGTTGGCTTCCTATAGTCGCGGATTTGCCAACGATATATATGAGGTACTTGCTATGATTGCTTAATTCTGTTAACATTTTGATAAAGAAGGCCAGAATGCTGAGAGACGGGCAGACCAAGAGGAATGCATAGGAGCAAAATGGTTCACTGTGTAGAAGGAAAGGGTGATTGTTGAAATAAAGGAACCTAAATTATCGAAAAGAAAGTCATTCGTTATGGAAATTGTGCAACTATATATCCTTCTTAAAGACTGCCAGATCAAGACGTTGATACAGTTGGCTAAAGCAAAGGAGGAAAATAATTGATTGTAGAAGGGAAAGGGTGATTGTTGAAACGATGAAATCTAAATTATCGAAAATAGTGCTATCTATCACTAAATTCGCAAGTTGTCCCAATGTTATGTTTATAACATCGTTTACAACGTCACACAGTGAAATATTTTCATACAAGCTGCGGCAAAAATTAGAAGTAATTGAGCTAGGACCCTTAAATTTCCCACACATCCCTTATATCGTCCAATTAGATCAAAAAAAAATTGTTTAAATTCGCCCACTGCCACGCCTACCTCCAATGTGAGTTAAAATGAAAAAACGTCATATATTTCTTATTTTAATTTGAATATGTAATTACAAATTATTATCATTTAAGTCCACAATTAATTAAAAAATATTAGTGCCACGCCCAACGTCCAAATATAAATTTTAGTTTTTTACGATTTTCGAAATTTTTGTTAAAAACTATTTTATTTTTTAATGACAAACGGCTATTATAACGTTAACAAGTAAGAAGGCGTTAAGTTCGGCCGGGCCGAATCTTATATACCCTCCACCACGGAGTGCATTCCACAGTATTACAGTCGAACTTCTCTATTACGAACTTCCGTACAACGAAGTTCTCTATATAACGAATTTATTTCCAGTGTTCTGGATTCAATTTCGTTAAATTTTCAGTATGTTTTGATCTCCTTATAACGAGTTTCCTTATAGCGAATATTTCTTTACTACGAATTTTTTCTACGCCCGTAACTCGAATGCTCATGCGTTTTTGATCTCCGTATAACGAGTTTTACATAAACACATTTTTCACTCTCACCATACACAAACATATTTTCATTTTTTATTTGTTTTTGTGTGTGAGATTCACATCATAGACAACTAAACCGTATAGATGTGCCACCGCTCTCAGTGCTTTTTCTCGAGTTACACAAGATTAAGTCCGATGGTATTTCTTAATTGATTTTGGTGGTGTAAAAATTTTTTAAAATAATTCTATATTACGAATATTCTATATAACGAATTTGTTTTGGTCCCCTTGAGATTCGCTATATGGAAGTTCGACTGTACCAGCAGATTAAAGGATGTCGACATAGAAGTACAGAACCATATTACGAAAATTGTGATATTTTTATGCAGATTACTATATCTGTTTAATATTTCAAACTATAATGTATACTTATGCGCACTGTTTAAAATCTACTACTATAAATAAATACAATGCTGTAATTGTGAAAGTGAACATGCCGAAAATATTAGGTGATTGTCAGTCGCCATAAGAGAGAAGCAATTTCAGATACAGACAAAATGACTGCATTATTTTGATAAGAAAAGTACAAATTTTAAAGATATCCCCATTCTCCGCCCAAATGTACAATTTTGGAAAAAAACATTTTTGTTTCGAGTCTTCATAGTCAGATCACCGAATACACACCGAATATATACACCGAATTTCATGATATCAACTTCAGCGGTTTAGAAGGTCCCATTTTTATCCCTCTTTTTCAATTATATCCCTTAAAAGTACGAATTTCGAAAAATCTCTCTATTTTACGTGTTTATGCAATTAGAGGGATGTACACACCGAATTTCATGATTCTAGCTGTTGTCGTATCATTGGTACCATATTTTATCCATTTTTGTCCATTTCGCAAGCTAAAAGCTTTATTTTCTTTGTGGTGCTTCCAAGCTACAAGAGGAATGTCCGCAACAAATTTCAAATGTATGAAAATCAGAAATTTAATTAATAAGCCAAGGCAACCAATATTTTTATACTATATATATAATGGATATAATACTTAAATTCATAAAGTAAATATAAGGGAGCAATCATAAATACGCTAAATATTGGGGGATAGAGAGTGTATTTTCAGCTACAGTCGTTTGGTTGGTTGTATTTCCATCTATTTTAAATTCAAAAGTATACATTTTGAAAATACCTTATCTCTCACGTACGCAGTATAAGACAACTTCATGATTCTACCATTTTTTGTCGTAAAAGCAACAAAATAAAGTACGAATTTGGAAAAAAATATTTTACGTGGCTATGCACTCAGAGGAATGTATATACCCAATTCCATGATACTATCTGCGGCCATTTTGTTGGTACCATTTTTATCCCCTTTTTCGCATTTTACTCCTTAAAAGTACGACTTTCGAAAATTTCATCATTCTAGCTGTAGCCTTTTAGTTGGTACCATTTCTATATCTCTGCTATCATTAAATCCCTTGAAAGTACGAATTTGGAAATACGTTTTTTTCGCGTCACTCAGTCAGAGGAATGTATACCGCGAATTTCATGGTTCTAGCTGCATCCATTTGGTACAATTTCTAACCCCTTTTTCCATTTTACACCCTAAAAGTACGAATTTCGAACATTTCTTTTATTTTATGTGTGTACGCAATCAGTGGAATATATACACCGAATTTCATTATTGTACGTGCAGCCGTTTGGTTGGTACTATTTTTATCTCTCTATCCCCATTTAACCCCTTAAAAGTACAAATTTAGAAAAAATACTTGTATATTATGTATCTACTCTATTAGAGGTATGTAAACGCCAAATTTCGTGTTTCTATCTGTTGTCATTTGATAGGTACCATTTTTATCCCTTTTCGTCCCATTTCGCCTCCTACAAATAAAAAATCACTCTATGGTGCCTTTTTATGCTATAAAGGGAATGCGAATTGCAAATATCAAGTAAATACAAGGTAATATGTTCAAAAAACATGCTGAAATACTCTAAATATTAGGGGTATTTTCAGTCCTTGTGAGGGAAAAATTTTTCCCTCTGGGCCGATTTCGCCCACTTTCAATCCCAACCGATCTGCAACCATAAGACAAAGTTAGGAAAAATTTGAACCTCCTAGCTCATTTCGTTCGGCCGCTATCGACAGACAGACAGACGGGCATGGCTATATCGTCTTAGAATTTTACCACGACCTAGAATATATATACTTTATGGGGTCTCCGATGAATATTTTAAGGTGTTACAAACGGAATGACAAAGTGAATATACCCCATCCTGGAGGTGGAGGGTATAAAAACACTTTTGCCACGTCCCCACCGCCCACGTAACGAAAATCCAAATTTCGGCATCATATTTATCTTTCTCGTGGTCAGTAATATATATGTACCAATTTTCAGCCTTCTAGCTCTCAAAAACACTATTGCCTAGCCCCCTCAGCACACAGAGCATTTTTTTAAAAATTCTATAGCCTATAGTTCCTTTCAGACCTGCATCTATCTGTATTGAAAAGTTCAACAGCATCGGTCCAGCCGTTTACGCGTGATTGCGGAACAAACAAACAGGCAGACAGACAGACTTTCACTAAGGTTTCATAATATTAGTAGGGATTACTGTGCGAATTTGAGAGTATAAAAATTTGTAGAGTGAGGGTATAAAAAGAATTTCGATTTTACGTTTTTAGTCTGAAATTTAGATTTTTTTGATTGATTTTGACTGGGTTCAGCTAGCTGGATACAATTATATTGCTAAATATATGAATATGTAATGTCAGATCGAAAATGAATAAAAATGATTAGTTTGGTAATAAGAAAGTAAATGTAAAGCAAATACAAATAACATTTTTTAAGAGAAACAAATCCCATATTAGACGTCTGAATTTAAAGCTCCCATTAAGTATAGGAGCAAATGCCTATTCTAATTTCATTCAGAATTTATGATTTTTGCAAAGAAAAAAGTCAAAAGGCGCCAATATGCTGTCCTAAATACCTGCAGTATGGATGTCGGAGCCATCTGGGGACTCTCATAAAAAATTATTCAGAGGATAACAGGATATGACCTATGCGTTCACATAGGGTGACCTACACCCAGCCGGTCAGATGCTAACTTTCTGACTGCAACGACAACCTAACCTAACACCCTGCTTGGAAGTTTCAATAGGGCAGACTGATTAAAAGAATGACATATATTTATATTAAGTGTAGCGATAATGTTAGATATTCCCTCTTTACTTGTTGTGATTGATTTGCAACAAACCTGACCTCCAACTAAAGCTACCAATTCGCCAATCTGTAGTTTTACTTACAGCCGGCATAATGATAATATTATTATTATGTGTGTGAGTGAGCGTCTGGTTGTAAGTGTGCGTTTATTACTCGGCATTTGGATGTGCATATCCACCCACACACACATCCACGCCTAACTACATTCAATTTTAGTATGATTTTTATCGACTATAATGTGGTATTTTGCACCTTTCTTTGTTGGAATTATTCGCTTTTGGTTTTACGTATTTTTTCCACATTCACTCGGGTGTGAAAAGCTTAATAGTTTGGATAATTTGTTCGGGTTGTGGGGCTCCCCCGTTTAAATAATGTCTTATTTTCATTTATGACCAAGATAAAAATAAGTTTTTCTTTCTCTGGCTAAACGAGAAAAACTCCTGCGGCTGGTTATGTTGTTTGTGAAATATAAAAAAGACTTTTGGTAGGTAATTGAAATTTAGAGGAAGGATTTTGACATTATCAAAGGATTTTTTTCGAAATTCGTCTGTATCGACGATCAAGTAATGACAGAAATTTATCAAATAAAGTGTTTCGAAGCCAAATAGCCCCGAGGCGACAAGTTGAAGCTTCATTCAACCCAAAGGGGTATCATCTTTGATGTCATTACGCTCAGCAGCCAGTCAGTTTTATCGTTTGTTGGTCAGAACTGTATTTTGTCAGAGGGGTTTTAAATATTGAGCATCACCATCTGTCAAAATATTTATTGAAAAATCCAAATTTCATTAACTTTCATTGCGCTATCTCTACCGCAACCCCCACCTCATCATCATCCGAATATAGTCCCACTTATCATTCCCATTAAACTTGTTCGCAGCAAAAGGGTCACAAAACTCAAAACGCTTGAGAATGGCAATCCTCGCTCGCATTCATTCATTCATGCTACACTCTGTGAATTTAACACACAAACTAAATTAATTAAATAGTTTGTTTTCCTTTGTGCGAGCACATACCAGTGCTCATATAGGTAACTATATATTTATATAAAATATTCGCTATAAAGCCAAAGAGCTTAACAAATAATTTTAATTTACCCAGGTTAAAACTTTTGACAGTCCTCCATAACAAAATCTTCTTCTGGAATGAAGAAAAAAAATCAATCAAAATTTTTTTATTAGACTTAAGTCCTTTGGCAGTTCAGCTAACGTCATGAACATTTGGAGAGATGTTTACGATTTGTTTGGCTTACGAGTGATTTCAACAGATACAGGTTTCCTTTAATAACAAAGTTTTGTGCACAACTTTTAATAAAATTAGCACAAGTGCTAACAAAAAGAGGTGGGTAGCCCACCTTAATATTCAAGTGCAGAAACGATTTGCACAGGCTGCAGCCTTTAGAGGGGTTCTTTTCAGGAAGTCGATGAACAAAGCGATTGGCTTTCTTGCGGAGACACCGTGAAAGGCTGATGTTTTTGGGGGAAATCCACAAAAGTTGCGGATGCTTAAGGGCCAATTTTTCTCAGTTGTTTGGGAAATATAATCCGAAACCCTCAAAATATGAATGAATGATAAGAATTCACATCGCCGTTTACTTAATTTCTAGGAAACAAAAAGACATTTAAATAATTTTATTTAATTACCTAAGTTTACTATACTGAACCATTTGAAAATCAAATAAAAATGTAACAACATTATATATATATTATATATTATATATATTATATATATATATATATATATATATATATATATATATATTATTATATATATTATATATTATATTTTATATATATATATTATGTATGTAAAATAAGTATTTAATGAATTGTTCTCTAATGTGAAGAAGTGTATTCTGTAAAAGTTATTACAATTCAAGTTACCCTGGCTCTCAGTTTTCCCAAATTAATTCGTTTAGACGCATAAAACATACAAAGTGATACCTATATGCAATAACACTCATATGCCAAGGTGGCCAACTAAAATTGATCTAAATTCCTGTAATTTGTTCACTTTGCACATATGGCGAAATTCAATGTATTCCGTAGGAATGATTAAAAAGGAAGTTTCGCTGGCTCTCAGTTTTTCCAGATTAATTCGTTTATTGCGATAAAATGCAAACTAACATTTAGTTGTAATATATAATGATATTTATTCAATTGCATAATAATAACAGTCATACGACAAGATGGTCTATTCAAAAACAAGTTGCACACATGAAAGAATTCAATGTGCTGTGGCTCTCTGTTTTCCCAAATCAATTCGTTTAGACACTGTAACAAATTTTCATATTCAAGTTGTAGGCAAGATATTGGATGAATAATTGTATGATGTTACAGATTATCAGTGTCTAATCTGCGATTACCCGTATCCATGAATTTTACATCATTATAATATATGTTCAAAAGTGGCATCACCATTCAATACCTAGTTTCTGAATTGCTGAAAAAAAATTCTGAGTTAATGAAGTACAAAATCAAGTCTGTACTGATTCATTTCCTGTCTATTTTAACAAATAAGCAAAAGAGACAACGTCACGCAAGTAGAGATAATCTGTTAAAAAAGAAATATCTTAAAATTACAGAAATTGGCAAGTCGGTTATTAATACGTGTTATTATTACATATATAAAGTATCAAACGTAAAAAAAGTATTTTCTCTTAATTGAGAAAATTCAATATATTTTCTATTTGAGTGGACATACAATTTTGGAAAAGGTAATATGATTAGCGTTCTCCTCTGAATTAAAGTGAAGCTTAAAGTGTTTTTATAGGAATTAAAACGTGAGCATCTCCACTGTGAAGTATATGCTTTTTCCAATTAGTTGTGCTATTAATTTGGCATATGCCACTAATTAACGTAACTAGCACGAATATTCTACATAGCAGGTAATTTTAATATATACATAATTATGTCCGAACATAAATTAATAAATGCATTTATATTAAAATATCAAGATCTAGATTTCCAAACGGGTGCATTAATTGGAGTAAAATGCAAGAGAGAAATACTACAGGAACAACCACACGTGATTCCACTTTCATTCGTGCTTAATTCCATTCACGACCTCAGCCAAGTGATTCATTCATGCAGATAAGAAGAGAGTGATAAGTCTCCAAAACAGCTGACAATTGCACCGATTGGAGTAGACAGACGGAATAGAAAAAAATATATGGAGTAGAAGAATGTCCATAAAATTAGTTTGTTACAGTGTACGAAGTGTGTTAATGTAGTATTTTTGTAAAATTGTTTTTTTACCTCCTTCTGAGAGACTATTGAAAGATGTAAATTCGGACGGACAATAAGTGAGTAAATATAAAAAGAGAATAATAAGATAGACTGAAAATCACAACTAAAATAACATCAATTAATTTACCTATTTTTGACTACATTTTTATACCCTCCACCTCCAGGATGGGGGTATATTCACTTTGTCATTCCGTTTGTAACACCTTGAAATATTCATAGGAGACCCCATAAAGTATATATATTCTGGGTCGTGGTAAAATTCTAAGACGATATAGCCATGTCCGTCTGTCCGTCTGTCCGTCTGTCTGTTGAAAGCACGATAGCGGCCGAACGAAATGAGATAGGAGGTTCAAATTTTTCCTAGATGTGTCTTATGGTTGTAGATCGGTTGGGATTGAAAGTGGACGAAATCGGCCCAGAGGGAAAAATTTTTCCCTCACAAGGACTGAAAATACCCCTAATATTTAGAGTATTTCAGCATGTTTTTTGAACATATTAGCTTGTATTTAGTTGATATTTGCAATGCGCATTCCCTCTATAGCATGAAAGGGCACAAAAAGGGATAAAAATGGTACCTATCAAACGACAACAGATAGAAACACGAAATTTGGCGTGTACATTCCTCTAATAGAGTAGATTCATAATATAAAAGTATTTTTTCTAAATTCGTACTTTTGAGGGGTTAAATGGGGATAGAGGGATAAAAATAGTACCAACCTATCGGCTGCACCTAGAATAATGAAATTCGATATATACATTCCTCTGATTGCGTAGACACGTAAAATAAAAGAACTTTCCAAAATTCGTACTTTTTGGGGTTCAAATGGAAAAAGGGGATAAAAATAGTACCTACCAAATGACAGCAGCTAGAATCATGAAATTCGGAGTATACATTCCCCAGACTGTGTAGACACGAAAAACAAAACGTTTTTTCCAAATTCGTACTTTCAATGATACAATGGCTACAGGGGATACAAATAGTACCAACTAAACGAATACAGCTAGAATGACGAAATTCAGTGAGTACGTCCCTCTAATTGTGTAGATACGTAAAATAAAGAGATTTTAGATAGTCGTACTCTTGAGGGGGCAAAATTGGAAAAAGGGGATAAAAATGGTACCAACAAAATGGCCGCTGATAGAATCATGGAATTAGGTGTATACATTCCTCTGACTGTATAGCCACGTAAAATATTTTTTTTCCAAATTCGTACTTTATTTTGTTGCTTTTACGACAACAAATGGTAGAATCATGAAGTTGTCTTATACTGCGTACGTGAGAGATAAAGTATTTTCAAAATTTATACTTTTGAAACTAAAACAGGATGGAAATACAACCAACCAAACGACTGTAGCTGAAAATACACTCTCTATCCCCCAATATTTAGGGTATTTACGATTGCTCCCTTATATTTACTTTATGAATTGAAGTATTAATTCCTTTATATATATACATAGTATACAAATATTGGTAGCTTTGGTTTATTAATTAAATTACTTATTTTCATACACTTAAAATTTGTTGCGGCCATTCCTCTTGTAGCTTGGAAGCAACACAAAGAAAATAAAAGTTTAAGCGGTGCGAAATGGGACAAAGAGGGATAAAATATGGTACCAATGATACGACAACAGCTAGAATCATGAAATTCGGTGTGTACATCCCTCTAATTGCATAGACACGTCAAATAGAGGGATTTTTCGAAATTCGTACTTTTAAGGGATATAATTAAAAAAGAGGGATAGAAATGGGACCTACCAAACCGCTGAAGTTGAAATCATGAAATTCGGTGTATACATTCTGACTATGAATACTCGAAAAAGGGTTTTTTCGAAATTTGTACATTTGGGCGGAGAATGGGGCGAATGGGGATATCTTTAAAATTTATACTTTTCTTATCACTTTGTCTGTATCTGAAAATGCTTCTTTCTAATGGCGACTGATTTTCGATTTTAAACAGTGCGCATAAGTATACATTATAGTTTGAAATACATAGTAAACAAATATAGTAATGTTCATAAAAAATATCACAATTTTCGTAATATGGTACTGTACTTCTATGTAAAGTCGACATCCTTTAATCTGCTGGTAATACTGGGGAATGAACTCCGTGGTGGAGGGTATATAAGATTCGGCCCGGCCGAACTTAACGCCTTCTTACTTGTTGTTTTTGTTGAGTGTGTAAAACTACTAACTCTAATTACAGAGGGCTATATTCATCACGATTCGCTGAGTGGCCATTTCATCGATCGTCGTAAATCAAAGTCACCGTAAACCCATCAACAACAAAGTCTACGAAATCAAAAACAGCATAAGATAATTTATTACAGTACCGCATCGCTAAAACGATTACAGGTATTTAATTCAGAATATTTACTCAATTACTTTTAATTATTATTTTTTGTATTTAAATGACGTGACTGAGTTTTTGTATAATTTAAATTTGATTTTGTCTTATCTGCAAACATAAATTTATTTCGATTCGAATAAGTACACATAGGTCATAGCAAATTATAGTTTTAAGATATTTGCATTTAATTAGTAATTGATACAATTTAGTTTCTAATGATTTTTTATCTGCTAAGTTTATAAAAGAAAGCATGAAATACTAAAGTCTTTTCATATAAAAGGAATGTTTATAATCCCGAATGACATGAATAATTAGTTGCTGCACTTTCATTTTTAGGGGCGATTTCTCAAAATATTATGGGTGTTCTATTGCCATAGGCGTGCTACAAAAGGTAGTGATCGGGTAGGGCACAATTGCACCCCAAGGGGAAAACATCACTCTCCTTTGAGGATCTTTTAAGCTGATTTGTCTGCTCTTAATTGTTTTCGCATGTATTTTCTCTATGAGTGCACGTATCCTCTGGGGTGCAGAACAACGACTTGACCGTCTGAGCTGGTCGTTCCATCATTCAACATGCCGAGGTACCATTTTAGGATAGGTTGTTTGCAACCGAGTATATCTATAACAATCATATGTCAAGATGACCAATACATTATTATACAATACAGCATTTTTGTAACAGAGTAGCGACCTTATAATTCTGAAAGGACACGTTGAGATTTTTGTAGAATAAACTTATAGTCCAGCTGGTCTGAGTTTCTTTTTACAGCAGGTCATAGTATTCATTTTCGGTCGAAAGGAAGCATTATACTAAGCCGAAAAAGTGTTGTAAGTTAATGTCTGAGAGAATTCTTATTGTCAGAACTATATTGTGGAATTTTATGAGGATCATTTTTGTGTAAGATCGTAACCCTCTAGCTTCTCTCTGTATGGGTCAATTTGACCTTTTATTCGAGAAAATCAAAAAAGTCCTTTCAAAAACGACATTTAAGGAATAAAATGCTAATGCTCTTCCCGCTTACATAGCAAAATAACACGTCAGCTTATACAACAAAATTGCTAGGGTTAAAATTGGTCCATGTTTTTTTGGAAGATCGATCTTTTTCGACAAAAGTTTTTCATTTTCGCGGGGGATATGGTAAAAATGATTTTGTATGCATGGCATTATTGTTTTGTATTTTTTTCGCGATCTATCCAACCGATCTAGCTGATTTTTTGCATGTATATTAAGAACCAATGTCGCTTTTATCATATATGTATATATAGTCAGTCCTGAACAAGCTACAAATATTGCCGAAATACAAAATTCGCGGTTGCAATTGCATTTATTTCAACTTTCTCTATCTGGATTCCTGAATGCGGGATAATGCGTGTTGAAAAATTTAAGCGGGACTGGGCATCAAAAAGCGGGATGGATGGTCACCTTATACAAATCAATTTTGCCATATAGCGAAAATGAAAATATTGCAAAAATATTCAATTTGTATTTTTAGTTTACCGTGTTCTACCGAAATACCCACATTTTTTTTGCCAAAAAACGTGGAACAATTTTAACCCTATTTCTCGAAAAAGGTCAAATTGATACATAAAGAGAGAAGCTAGAGGATTAAGATAGTTCTGACAATAAGAATTCGCTCAGGCATTAGCTTACACATTTTTTCGCTTAGTACAATGCTCCCTTCTACCAAAAAAATAAAATATTGATCTGCGATAGAAAGAAACTCAGACCAGCTCAGTTTATTCTACAAAAATGATCTAATCAACGTGCCATTTCAGAATTATAGGGTCGCTATTCTGTTCCATTCAAAATGTCCAAATTTGTGTATTTATATATATTAGAGGGCTATCAATATCATAATAATGAAGAATCAAAATTTCCCTAATATGGTAGTGCACATCTATGTAATGTCGAGAGCCTCTAATCTACCGATAATACTGTGGAATACACTCCGAGGTGGAGGTTATGTAAGATACGGCCCGGCCGAACTTAACGCCTTTTTACTTGTTTTTTTTCGTATCTACACAGTCAGAGGAATTTATACTCCGAATTTCATGACTCTAGATGCTGCCATTTGACTGGTACTATTTTTATCCCCTTTTCTATTTTAACCCCAAAAAGTACGAGTTTCGAAAAATCCGTTTATTTTACGTGTCTGCGCAATCAGAGGAATGTATTCACCGAATTTCATGACTCTAGCTGCGAACATTTGGTTGGTACTATTTTTATCCCCTTTTTCCCATTTGAATGCCAAAAAGGACGAATTTCGAAAAATCCCTTTATTTTACGTGTCTACGCAATCAGAGGAATGTAGACACCGAATTTCATTATTCGGAACCATTTTTTTGGTCGGTACCATTTTTATCCCTCTATTCCTATTTTACCCCTTAATAGTACGAATTTGGTAAACAAACTTTTATATTATTTATCCTCTCAATTAGAGGAATGTACACTAGGGCGTACCTCAAAAAAAAAGTTCGCCGTACACCTTCGAATATGAAGTATTATTGAAAGGTAGTTTCAAAAAAAAAATTTTTATTTTTTTATGCCGAACGTAGGGGTCGCGCTTTTACATTTTTCTATATAACTTGTATTTATAAACGGATTTTAAAGTGTGATACATCGATGTTTTTGTCTCGACGAGGCCGATTTTTTTGTCTTTGAAGTCATTGAGCTCAAGCACCCCCTTCTGGTACTTACCCATCATTTCTCAGTTGCTACTACCCTAATGTACCACTCTAATAATCGAAAATTAAAGCTCGCATAAAATCATGAATCATGTTTGAGCTCAATGACTTCAAAGACAAAAAAATCGGACAAAAACATCGATGTATCACATTTTAAAATCCGTTTATAAATGCAGAAGTTATATAGAAAAATGTAAAAGCGCGACCCCTACGTTCGGCATAAAAAAATAAAAAAAATTTTTTTGAAACTACCTTTCAATAATACTTCATATTCGAAGGTGTACGGCGAACTTTTTTTTTTTACTTGTAACCTGGTACGCTCTAATGTACACACCGAATATCGTGTTTCTAGATTTTGTCGTTCGATAGGTACCATTTTTATCTCTTTTTGCCCATTTCACCCTCAACAATTAAAAATCACCTTATTGTGCACGTTTTTGCATACAAATATCAAACAAAAATAAAAAGCAGAAATATTAAAAACATGATGAAATACTCTAAATATTAAGGGAATTTTCAGTCCTTGTGACTGTGTGCCGATTTCGCCCATTTGCAATCCCAACCGATCTACAACTATATGACGTATTCATGCTAAATTTGAACGTCCTAGTTCCTTTGGTTTAGATGCTACCCTACTTTCAACAGGCGGAATAAGAATATATATGAGTCATTCCATGTCAAGCGGTACGGTTTTTAAAAGTTTGTGTATGTATTCTTCTCATAAAAATATTGTATACGTATTTTTGGAAAAAAAAATTGATTTTTTCACGAGTTATGATCAATTCAACAGTGAAAAAAATATTACTTTTTTCAAAAGGTGTGTTCATTCAATCGCCTGTAACTCCTGAAAGACTTTACCGATTTTAATGTGTTATACCTCGGTTTGAAGGTATTTTCAATTACTTTTAAAATATTTTATTTTAACAGCTTTTGCAATTTTTATACATTTATTTTGATTTTCGAAATGATTACACCAATCCATTTTGTTGAAATTTTAAAGTAGTGTGCTTAGGACTACTTTTAAGTGGTGAAATGATGGCTTCCATTTTTTACGAATTTTTCTCGATTTATTTTTAACAAAATCAACCAGAATTACAGAGAAAAATCATCAAAATTATAATTTTTGTAATACATTAAATTTTGTAATAAATTATTATAAATTCTTGTAATTTGTTCACTGTCACCAAAATACTATGCATACATGGTGAAGTTCAATATATTCTGTAACAATGATTAAAATGAGAATTCCACCGGCTCTCATTTTTTGTAGATCAATTCGTTTAGTGATATATTATGCAAACAAAGGATTTGTTGTAATAAATAATTATATTTATTCAATTGCATAGCAATAACAGTCATACGTCAATATAACCTATTCAAATTTGTTTCATGTCGCCGGAGCACGTTGGACTCATGAACGAATTAAATTTGTTCAGTGAGCGTGTTGAAGTTTCAAATTCCCCTCGCTCTCAGTTTTAACAAATCAATTCGTTTAGACCCATAGAACATAGAAAATAATACTTACATGTAACGTATGATTAATATTAATTCAATTTTATGTTAATACGTCAAGGTGACCAATTAAAATGGAGTAATAAATTAGTCTAAATTCCTGTAACTTATTCACTGTCGCCAAAAAAAGCTTAGCACACATGCTGAAATTTAATGTATTCTGTAAGAATGATTAAAATGGAAGTTGCACTGGCTCTTAGTTTTTCCAGATCAATTCGTTTAGTGAGATAACATACAAACTAATAAATAAATAATGTTGTTGTAATATTTTTTTTTCTAATTCGTATTTTTAAGGGATAAAATGGGAGTAGGGGGATAAAAACGGTACCAACGAAACGGCTGCACCTAAATGAATGAAATTCGGTGTATACATTCCTCTGACACGTAAAATTAAAGGATTTTTCAAGACTCGTACTTTTTGGGGTTAAAATGGAAAAAGGGGATAAAAATAGTACCAACCGAATGACCGCAGCTAGAGTCATGAAATTGGCACAATACATTACATCTGACTGCGTAGACACGAACTATAAAAAGTTTTTTTTGTTTCAAATTTGTACTTCGAATACAATGGGAATAGAGGGATAAAAATGGTACCAACTAAACAGAATGATGAAATTCAGTGTGTATATCCCCCTAATTGCATAGACATGTAAATAGAGTGATCAAAAACCCGGTTTTTCTGCAATGTCTGGTTTTCGGGTTTTTCGAAAACCGTGAATTCAAAAAACCGGGTTGCCCGGTTTTCTTTTTAAAAAGAACCGGTCGGACCGGGATTTTAGGACGAAATTATTAATTATAAGGTAATTCCACAAAATGAATACTGGTTCTTGGGAATAGGTCAATTCTGATGTCATAATCACATTCATTGAAATCTTTCGAAAATGACTACAAACATTCCTGTAGGATCATTTGGCGATTTTTTAATTATATATCAACCCATCATTACTTTTCGTCCTGCATCTAGTACTCCGAAAATATCTGTTTAGAACAGGTGTGAAAACCGTAAACACCAATTACCCCATTCTGCGATTCAGATATCTTGTAGAGAATAAAACAAGATAAAATATATAAAAAATAAGAAAATAAATCGAAAGTTTGATATGAAGCTCAAAGATTATGAGTATTATTGATTCTTTGAAATACAAGGACATTTCACTTTTTCTTATAATCGCAAAGTTCATCAGCTTCATATTACCTACAAGGACGAGTATTGCTGCGGTCACCCCCACAAATTAATTCTGGTTTATTTAATGATGCTCTGCAAAATATTTCGTTCTTTGATCAAACCGTCTGTGAGCTAAACGCTCCTGAACGCAGCTTTAAAAATAATCACATATATTCTTATGTGTATGGCTGGTCGACATCCGCAGCGCAAATGGTCAACGGCGTCGATTTTTCTTCTGCCCATATGAAATGCATGAGAAACCTAGGACGAATGTCGCTATTTTAGACTCACAGTATTGTTGTGTTCGTAATTTATTTCAGTCAATTTGCGGTCCCTAATAAAAAACGTTCTCTGATGCTTGTGATAATATAAAAAGTGGAATATTATAAACAAATTAGCACCGAAAAAGCGACTTTTTTCCAGTTAGAAAAACCGGTTGAGACCGACATAAAAAACCCGGGTTTCCCGGTTTTCCAAAAACCGCGATTTTAAAAAACCCGACGGTCGGTCTCAGATGATAAACCCGGTTGACCCGGTTTTCGGTCTCGTGTTTGATCACATGTAAAATAAAGAGATTTTCGAAAGTCGTACTCTTAAGGGGGTAACACGGAAAAAATGGGATAAAATCTAACCAACTAGACGGCTACAGCTACATTGAATTCGGTGTATACATTCCTCTGACTGCATACACACGCAAAATAAAAATGATTTTTCCAAATTCGTACTTTTTACTTTTACGACAAAAATTAGTTGTACGTGAGAGATAATGGATTTTCAAAATTTGTACTTTTGGAATAAAAATAGGCTGGAAATACAACCAACTATAGCACCCACTATCTACCAATATTTATGGTATTTAAGCTTTTTTGAAGATTGCTGTCTTATATTTACTTTTTGAATTGACTTGAAGTATTTTTTCGATATGTATAGTATAAACGCCTGACCTTATAAGCGCGGATTGAAATAATAAAAAATTATATTTATTTATAAAATAATTTATTCAATATTTTTATTTATTTATTTGGTTTTCTATATCAAAAAAATAACATTTCCCTGAAATACTTCTACGAAAATCGACAGCCTCTGTGGAATGCAAGGTGGTGGAGGTCATATTAAGATTGGCCTGGCCGATTTTAACGCCTTTTTAATTTCTTTTATTTTTGCCAAGCCAAGCAAAAAAGGATAAAAAATGTCCTTTCAAATTTGTATCCTTTATTATCCTTGAAAATCCACGCTTGAAAGTGTTCTAATCTCCTTTTATAGTCTTCTAAAATTCATAGGTCTACTGCATATAGTTTAGCCTCCAGAAATATTCTAAATGTTCCTTCCTCACACAACAATATCTCCAATGGAAAGAACCGTTGCATTAATAGATGACTATTGTGCCCTAACATTAGGTACATTGGACTCTTCTAGAGTGGTGGGAGCAAATTTTATACAAATTTGGCTTTTTTATGGGTGCCCTGAAGTCTATCAAGTCTTTTCCCTTAAGGAGTGCTGATAGGGGCTAGGTATGTTTGGGAAAAATGATGGGGAGAGAAAAATAATGGGGGCCAGTCTTACACTTCTAATACTGCGAGGCAGTTTTGGGCCTTTCTTTCATAAAAAATATAAAAAATTGGCAAATGTATGGGAGCCATCTTAAGGTTTGCAGTTGGAGTGTGTTCTAATAAAATATTCGGACTGAAAAATATTGGATCCTTCTTCGGGCAGTTAGATTGGTGGGAGCAAATTTTATAAAATGTAATTTTATAAAATGTAGTTTTAATATGGAGTAGAGATAGGGGACAGGCATGTTTGGGGAAAATGTTGGGGAGAGAAAATTAATGCGGACTAGTCTTACATGTCCTCCTCTATGGGTGACTAGGGGACATTTTTGAGCTTTTCCTTCATTAAAAATTATAAAAAATTAAAAAATGTGTGGGGACCACCTTAAGGTTTGCAGATAGAGGGTAGGTACGTTCTGAGAAGATATTGGGGCTGAACAAATATTGGGGGCTTGACTCCACTAGGGTCATTCTTGGGGCAGTTAGAGTGGTGGAAAAAAATTTCATAAAAATAGTTTTTGGAAGCCCCATTAAGGAGTGTGTATAGGGAGTAAATTTGTTCGAAAAAAATATTGGACAGGAAAAATTAGTGGAGGTCGTTATTACATTTAACCTAGCTAGGGGCGACTCCGGGGCAAAAATTATCAAAAAAAAAACGTACGGGGACCACCTTTAGGGTTGAAGATAGGAGGTAAGTATGTTCGGAGAAAATGCGGGGGTTGAAAAAATATTGGGGGTCGGCGATACATTTAACTTCACTAGCGGCCTCCTTGGGCCAGTAAGAGTGTTGGGAACAAATTTTATAAAAAAGTACATTCGAAAAAAAGTTTGGGAGGGAAATCTATGGGGGTCGGTTTTACATTTAACCCCTCTGGGGACGACTCCGAGGCAGTTTTGGGGCATTTGGGTATTTTTACCCCTTTCCCTCGCTTTTGACCCCGCTGACAATAGATTGTGATTGTGGATTGATGAAAGGTATTATTTCTAATGATACATAATGGAAATTTTGGAGCGCTACATGTGAATTTATTTTATTAAATAAATATTTAACAAATATTGTATTATACGAATATCAAAGGATACATATACAGACATTGAAGCCCTAAATTTGATAAAATATAGACATTGCTTCATAGCAATTATATTCGGCTCTCTTATATTTTCCACGGAGTGTTCTTCGTCTGCAGTGCCAATGTCAAATAGCCCTTGTACAGAATAACTTGACGCTGATGAAATACAAATAGGGCGCTGTAGTTGCCTTCGGGGAAAATCACAGGGACTTTGTCAACATCTAGATAGAAATGGTTAAAACATATTGGCGTATCCTAAAATATAAAAAAAGGGCAATAAATGTGCTCACTAATACTTCGGGGACAAACTTACTTTACGTAGTGGACATTTCTTGGGAAACGTAGGATTGTGGGCTCTCATAACCTCCAACACTTTATAGAATAGATTTAGTGACTTCATTCGCCCGCCTTCCAGTACTTGGCAGGCATTTATGGTAACGTTCAGCAAGTTCCAGGTTTTTTCTCCCCGCTCATTTAGAACTGAGCCCGTAGCTGTGATATCAACGTCATTTATGTCCTTGCTGAAGACCACGCAGCCATTAAAGGTCTGATGATTGTTATATTTGACCAAACGCACAGTGAGGCTCTTGTGAACGTTCATATCGGCCTCGTGATGATATGAAGTAAACTCCACGGTAGACGAACGCTACAATTGTATGAGATGGGATGATCTCTAGTAAGAGCAGGTCTATTGAAAGTTTACTCGATTTACTGACCAAGCCGTAGACTCCAGTTGCAGTTGCGATTATCAGAGCCATGGTTTTCAGCAAAACCTTGCCACCTATTTTCGATGCCATTTTGCTTTGGTCGTTGGCCTTTATCCAAAATTCAGTCCACTAAAAAGGGTGGTCCTCAGAACACTGATCTGGTAGCACAATATTGCGGTAAACTATGGCTAACATACAAAAATAATTATTTTGTTTTGATACAATTGTGGTATTTTCAATAATGGCAACATCTCACTGTAAACAAGTTCAAAAGCAAAAACAAAACAGAGGGCTTTCGTGGGCGTGACCGACTGATATGTATGTACATTACTCGGCCCATTACAGCTGTCGAAGGTGATCTAAAGCGGTCAACGTGCAGAATAATACACTTATATATATTTGAGGTACTTATATGAAGTGTATTTGTATTTTAAAGATATCAGATATCACTGAAATTGACTGGGCCTACTGTTGAAATAATTATTTTGTTTTGATACATTTTTGTTATTATTTTTGTAATTGTGTTTTGCTTTCAAATTTGTAATTGTTATACCCTCACTCTACAGAGTAGGATCATCATTTGGGACAAAAAAAGTGTAACGCATTGAAGGAGTGACTTAAGACCCTAAGTATGTTTAGACCAAATCCGTACGTCCGTCCGTCTGTCTGGCTTGATGGTGTACACGATAACTCTCGAAAAGAGTTAAGGAATAGCTTCGAACTTTGCACAAGGTAATATTTTTCCCAAACTTACTTTAAGTTCGAAGATGGGCGAAATTGCCACGCCCCTTCTGGTAGCTCCCACACAAATAGCCCATATTCCAATGTTAAATTTAAATCTATATATCTTCCACACGGAAAATCGGAATCAGCTATATTTTGGTATTTGATAATGTTTTTCTAATCACTTTAAGTGTACTAAATATCATGGGTTTTGCCACGCCCCTTCCAGTACCTCCCTTACAAATCACGCAAAACTATGTAAAATTAAAGCTGTTATAACTTCTATACAGGTGATCAGAATACTTTGACATTTGATGTTTAGCAATGCTTTTTTAGTCTTCACATTCGCATAGAATATGGACAAAATTGCCACACCCTTCTGGTACCTCCCACACAAAGTGGCATAAACTTTGGTTACAATATAACCGGTATAACATCCATACGGGTAGTCAAAATCATTTGCAATTTTATATTTGAAAATGTTTCTATAATCACTTTAAACCTAAGAAATATTTACGCTTTAGCCACGCCCCTTCTTGTACCTCCCACGCATGGGATCCACTATGACTTGATATTTGATCATGTTTTTACAATTGTTCTATAAATGTGGAACAACCACACAAATGATGCTGCCCTACGTTAAATATAATTTCTTATAACTTAACGTAGATATGTTCTCTGAGAGTAGGGGTATATATAAGTCGGCTTAATCGACATGAAGATTACTTACTTTTTTATAAAATTTGTTCCCGCCACTCGTACTGCCCCAAGGAGAACGCTACAGCAGTTAAATGTATGACCGACCCACAATATTTTTCAACAACCATATTTTCTCCGAACATACTTACCTCTTATCGTCAACCCTTAGTGTGATTCCCATACGATTTTTTTATTTTTTATAATTTTTGTAAGGCCAAAAACTGCCCTGGAATCGCCCTTAGCTGGGTTAAATGTAAGACCGACCTCCACTAATTTTCTCTCCCCCAATTTTTTTCCGAACTTCGAAACTTATCCCCTATACCCACTCCTTAATGGGGATCCCACAAAAAAAAATATTTTTTATAAATTTTGACCCGACAACTCTAAATGCCCCAAGGAGGCCCCTAGTGGAGTCAAAGGTATGACCTACCCCAATACTTTTTCAGCCCCAATATTTTCTACCTTCCAACTGCAACCGGCTTCACATTTTTTTAATTTTTTATAATTTTTTTTAATGAAGAAAAGGCTCAAAACTGCCCCGTAGTCTCCCCTAGAGGGAAGACATGTAAGACTGACCTCCACTAATTTTCCCTCCCCAAAATGTTTTCCGAAAAAACTTACCCCCTATCCCCACTCCTTATTGGGGCTCCCAAGCAAAAACGAATTTTTATAAAACTTGCTCCTACCACTCCAACTGCCCCAAAGAGACCCCTAGCGGAGTCAAATGTATGACCTACCCCCAATATTTTCTCAGAATGTGCCTACCCTCTATCTTCAACCCTTAAGCTGGTACACACACATTTTTTTTTCATTTTTTATAATTTTTTAATGAAGGAAATGCTCAAATCTGTCTCCTGGTCAGCCCTAGACATTTTCACCAAACATACCTACACCTATCACCCCCTATAATGCTTAAGGGGGCTCCCATACAAAAGCAAAATTTGTATAAAATTTGCTCCCACGACTCTAGGGGAGTCAAATGTACTAAATGTAACGGCACAACACATTGTTATAGCCATCTATTAATGCAACGGCTATTTCGGTAGCTTTGTTGACAAGACAATTTATAGCGACGATCAAAAAATCATGAAAAAAATCGGAAAAAAATGCATGAGCCAAAAACGTGGTCTCTAGAGCGGAAAAGTCAAATCGAGAGCAAAATTTGTATGGGAGCTATATCTAAACCTGAACTTATTCGCTTTCAGCACAGAATTTCTAGTTGGATTATAAAATATAAAATATGTGGTTTCTAGAGCGGAATCGGGAGCGACATTTGTATAGGGGCTATACCTAACTCTGAACCGATCTTATTCGCTTTCAGTACAGGATTATAAGATCTTGTACCAAATTTGAAGAAAATCGTGTAAAATGTATGGATTCTAGAGCGAAAAAATGTTAAATCGGAAACGACATTTGTATGGGACCTCTATTTAAATCTTCACCGATCTTACATTGAATAGGTTGTCGGGAGCCCATTATCAGAGTATTGTGACTGTCTATTAATATAATTGGTAACCGGCGACTAAAAAAGTAATCAGCTCATGCTCTGATTCAACAAGAGATTGTTGATAGACCAATTCACTGACGCACAGTGGTTCAGAATCAAAATCCATCGGCTAAAATTCAATAACTTTTGTTCTATTAATAGACACTTTTGAATTCTGCAAAAAAAAACAAGACAGAAGGACCCAAGGCTTATTTTAAGGTATTAACATTGAAAATCGCGCAATCGGGTATATTTTATAAATCGGCCCAAAGTTGACTATTTTTCTTATTTTTCGTTTTTAAAGAAAATTAAAATTTTTATTTTTTTTTTAAGTTTTTTACATAATTTTAAGTATTTGTTCATAATGCGAAGAAAAAATTTATTTTTTTTGTATTACAGATTTTCACGTTTTTCAGATTTTGAAAATTGAAAAAAAAAGTAATTTGTTTTTTGACTTAGTCGAACTGTTTCTCACTCGTTTTAAGAGATTTTGCACTCAATTTTTTATAAGAACTGGTGGTTTCTTAGCTTTACTATGACGTCAAAAATATGTGTGTGCCAAATATAGTTTGTTTGTGCCAAATACAGTTTATTTGTAATGAATATTTTAAAAAAGTATCCTTATTTAGAAAGGGTTCCCCGTTCGACAAAGTCAAAAAAAGAATTTACGTTTTTTTTTTCAATTTTCAAAATCTGAAAAACGTGAAAATCTGTAAAACAAAAAAAAAATAAATTCAACATTGGGCCGATTCCCGAATTGGAAAACATGGACTTGGACGACATGTGGTTTCAACAAAGCGGTGGCACAAGCCACTCAGCACACGTTGCAATCGTTTTTTGAAGAGTAAGTTTGGTGAGCGTGTCATCTGAAGAAATGGCCGCCTCTTTCGTACGATTTAACACCTCTAGACTTTTTTCTTTGGGGCTACATTAAATCATTGGTCTATGCCAACAAGCCGACGACGTTGGAAGAACTCAGAGCCAACATTGGACGCGAAATAGCGGCCGTTACGGACGAAATGTGTGATCGAGTCATCAAAAATTGGGTCCGCTACCGACGTATCCGCGGTGGCCAATGAGTTCCATTCATAAATTGTATTTCAAGTCGATCATAAAGTTTTGGAAATATCTCAAACGGTTTGCGTTTTATTTAAAACAAAAAGTTGTCAAGCCTTATTGGAAAACCCTTTATATAGTTGTCAGTACGTTCGTCAATAAAGCGATCGATCCGTCTACTGAAAAATGGGTCGCTAAGTATTCTACCCTGAAATCTTTAATACATCCAACTATAGTGTTGACTCAGCCCATTGATAAAAGTTGCAATGCGGCGACTGCAGTGCTCATTCCACGCTTTGATAATGTTTTGGTCCAACCAACGATGGACGATTTTGGACCAAATTCCCTTTCCATTTATAATTTTCAGCCAATCAACGATAGATTGCAAATTGCTGGGACTAGTTCAGTCCACAGATAAAGGTTGCGATCTGGTGACTAAAGTCAGCTCTAATAAATAAAGTGTTAGGACCAGCCAACGATGGGTTGTTGATAGGCCAATTCACTACAGTGTAGGTTCCTCCGTCATTCCTTTGATAACTATCGGTCTGAACAGTTTGATAGCTTTCGGTCTGGGAGAGTCTGCTAATTTATAGTTGTCGCTTCGTCAATCCGTCTACCGAAAATACGATTTATGCATGCACTGCCCTAAAATATTTAGTCCTTTCAACTATAGCCATGGCTCAATCCACTGCTGTCCGCCCATCGATAGCGGGTTAGGACTTCCTACAAATAAATTTCCATGTATGCTCATAGATAAAGTGTCCAGGATGTTTCACGATAAATTATTTTCCCTTTTCGATATGCCGACAGAATAGTGATCAGCGTCTCTAATCCATCCACAGATATAGTGTTAGACCAGTCCCATAATGAAGTTTTCGGTATAACCGTCAAATATTGGTAGGGTTGGCTACCAATTAACAGATAAAGGGTTCAGTATGTCCAGCAATAGATTAAAAGGGCTGCATTCTAATGAAGCTTTTCATTTGCTCCTTTAATAAAGTGTTCAGACCCTGTTGTGGGTCAATTAGGGGTTTTTACAATTGCATCAATCGCTTTCCTTTGGAATAGCTCCTTTAATATCGAGTTCAGATCATGTTGTGGGTCAATAAACAGATAAAGGGTTCAGTATGTCCAGCAATGGATTAAAAGGGCTGCATTCTAATGAAGCTTTCCATTTGCTACTTTAATAAAGAGTTCAGACCCTGTTGTGGGTCAATTAGGCTGTATTGCCAAAGCCTTTTAACTCAACTGAAATTTCGAATTTTCTGACAACTTCAATCCCCTGCAATGCACTGTCATTAATGTCCTCATGATAGTCACCACCATAACTATACTCCTGTATTACCACCAAGCCGTTACCTCACGCGCGCACACACACGCGCGCGCTCTATCTCTCGCTTCCAATCATTGTCTTTGTTATTTATCCTTTTAATAAAGTTCATGTTCAGCGTGTGAAATCATAATCGCTTTGGAGCATTGTATTTAACAAATGAACTGTTGTTTATTATTATTGCAATTATGGTTTTCTACATTTATGGTTATTGCATAATGAAGTCACACACACGCACACACACACCCATACACATTGACCATCGTAGATACTCATTTAAGGACTCACACACTGCTTAATCGCACGTATTATATTTAATAAACTCTGGTCGGGTGTATGAGTGCACTTTGCGGCCACCATAGCCTGTGGCCATGTTAGCCAATAGAAATTTTGAATTGCCCACTGATAAATGGTCTATTGTTTAAGCATTAAATAAAAATGAGTGGTGTTTTCAAACAGGAAATCGACATAAATAATAGCAGACAGCTGAGTACGTTTTGTTGCGGAAATTAAATGGAAGTGTGTTGATCTATATTTATAAAAGAGAATGCCGTCCGTGTGAACACGCAAAACTTTATAACGGATCGTCTGATTTTCACGATTTTGGGCTTGATGAATTCGTGTTGGCCCAAGGAAGGACATAGGATGTAAAATTGGTACATAAATATTACTGACCACGAGAATGATAAATATGATGCCGAAATTTGGATTTTCATTTTATGTGTGTGGCAATAGTGTTTTTTTGAGCCAGAAGGCTGCAAATTGGAACGTATATATTACTGACCACAAGAAAGATAAATATGATGCTGGAGTTTGAATTTTCGTTTGGTGGGTAGTTGGAGCGTGGCAAAAGTGTCTTTTAGCTAGAAGGCTGAAAATTGGAACGTATATATTACTGACCACGATAATATCAATATGATAAGATCAATATGAAACCTGATTTTAATTTTACCATTTGTGTTTTTGCCTGGCGAAGCGGGCGGGGTTCAGCTAGTTTATAATAAATGATAATTTTCTATTAGGGGGAATGAATACAGCTTGGCAGCTTTAACATTATTTCAACATTGACACTTCAAACTGATGCCCCTGGAAGAGTATGAGTGATATTAATAAATTAATAATAGTTATACGCCACGTGGATCCTAGATATTTCATGCATATTATAATGATACCTGCATAGCATTTCATTAACTCTTCTCTGGCTTACTCTGCCTCACTTTTCCCCTCCTCCACCACCTTCACATTGCAATGATTTCCTATTAAAATATTACATTTTCTAGTTCAAAGAATGTAATTAATAAATTCCATTAAACATATTCTCACAATTATTTCAAACGATAAACTCCCTAATAGATTCATAGAAAATTCTCACTATCTATCATTTTATTCATTCTTTTTTCTATTTGCATTGATTTATTCAGTTCCCTTTTTATTTTTGTGTTAGCCACTCGCCATGGCTACGACAAGAGTTAACAAACTGCTTTAAATTAAATAAGTATACAACTGAACAGACTGAACAATTTGTAAAATCAAGTGAGGTTTCGTTTTGCTAATATTAGAAAATTTAATTAATTCGAAAAAGGGAATTTTGTACGGGAAGATATACGAGTACACAAAAGAATTCAATGCAGCAGGCTAAGGTGGAACTTGTGACACGCTTCTCTGGGGAAAATATTACTGATGTATCCTGTATGACATCCAAAGTAAACCTCTGAACACTTTCATAATTTTATTGGTTACCGAAGCTTATGATTGTCTATCTATGAACAAAAAAATATATCTTACAATTGATAAAGTGACCGGTCGACCATTGAAGAAGTGTTTCATCTACTAATAATGTCACCTATCCTTGCTCGTCCACCAACAAAAAAAAAACGAATTCGGCCACTTCATCTACAAATAAAGTCAGTCTTTCATAACTTTCGATCAAAGTAACGATTGATTGCTGGGACTGGCTGCTAACATAAAGTCGTTGAAAAAAGTACTGAAAAAAGTTATAGGTTCTTGAAAAATCCATGGAGTATTGGGACTCCATCCGTCGACTGAAAGAGAATTCACACCATGCTCTGATAATGCAGTGGATATTATGTTGCAACACCGAAATAATAAAGTCCGACCGGTCATCGAGAATGCGCCTATCCAAAGAGTATTGGAACTCGAATCGTCGACTGAAAGAGTGATCAGTCCATGTTCTTTTAAAGTATTTACTTCAACCAACGATGGAGTGTTAATGGACTAATTAACTACAGTATCTCTCCTTCCACCCTATCTTTGATAATTTGTGGACCAACCAACGAGAGATCGCAAATGTTTGACCATTCTAATGATAGTCTCGGATCTACCATCTAAAAAAAATCCTCTGTCCGTTCAGCGATAGCATATTGGAGCGCCAACCTAATAAATTCCGTCAATCCATTGATAATGTAATTGTAGATGAGCTTTGTTGTTGATCCGACCTTTGCTGTCACTCCAGATTCTACGGCCGAAAAGGTATCAGGCCTTGTTCTAATATAACAATTTTTGATAAACCAGTTCACTGCACTATCGGTCGTTCAATTCTTTCGTTTATAACTTTCGACCAAGCAACGATAGATTTCAGATTGTTGAGAATGTCTGCTAATATATAATTACCGGTCCGTGCAACAATAAATTAATCAATCCGTTTACTGAAAATGTTATCGGTGCATGTACTGCCCTAAAATCTTTAATCCTTCTAACTGATGTATTTGCTCAGCCCTTTGATAAAGGTTATCATCCGGCGGCAAAGTGATTATTTAATGCCCTGATAAAGTATTTGGACCAACTAACGATAGTGTCCGTCCTTCCGTTCTTCCTTTGATAACACTGTATGCAATTTTTTAAGTCATGGAAATATAACCATATACGGACACCAATACGTGATAAAAGACTCCCAGTTTTGTCCAAAGTCATACGCTTCTTTGTGGACCCCCAAAAATTTGGGGCCTCGGTGTTATTTTTTGCAAAAAATTATCTTTTTGTCAGGCTCATATCTTGCAAACCGTTGTAGATCTTGTTATAAGGAACATATGAAATCAAAAAACTTAATCTTCAAGGTCAAAATCGTAAATGTCCTAGGAAGTTCATTTGTTCTAGAAAGTTGTTTATTGAGATCTTATGTAAATTTTTGTAGTTGATTGTTTCCTTGAAATTTGAACGGTTTCTTAACTATGTACCTGAACAGGAGAAAAAGGGAAAATATCGACGTTTTTGAGATTTTTATTTTTTGGTCTCATATCTTGTAGCGGTGTCCGTATAAGGTTTTATTTTAACTTTCGGTCAACCAATGATATATTACAAATTGACAAAACATATAAGAAATCGACCATTATATTTTAACATCGACGATTCATCCACAAAACAAAATGAACCATTCATCCACTGATAAAATTTAAGTAAGTTTTAACAAGTAAAGTGATCAATCAGTTACCTGAAAAAAATCGATCGATAGATTCTCAAATCCGACAGTGTTCTAAGGATCGAACATTAACAATACGTCCAAACCATCCACAAACAAAATCAGAGATCGACCACATTACTAATGTCGGGATCGTTCAATGGCAAAGTAGGTTGATTACTTAGGAAAACGATCGAACGGCTCATTCATTAATGGCAGGATCGTTCGCAATGTATTTGAATGGAAAAGTGATCGGACGGTTACTTGGGAAAACGATCGACCTGCTCATCCATTCACCAAAATATTGATGAAGTAATCGATCCCTCCAAAATCTTTCGTGGCATTAGTATGGACGTATCAAGGGTGACGAGAGTAGATAGAATTCAACGAGACATAAATATCGAAGAAAATTCTGTTGGATTTGTCATAACCTTCGTAAACCGTCAAAATAAGTATGTAATGTACCCACAACGAAATATAAAACGAAGACGACCGAAAAATATTGGGAAAAGGTCAACACTGACGGAACTAAACTCAATATCGTATAGACTTGGCAGATCTTACAGTAAAATTGAAGAGCTAAATGACTTAACTGTACACCGGCAGAGATGGCAATATGCTTCGTACAGAGAGATGCAGCTCGAAATCCACGGACGGATAGTTTATATATTATTGAGTATTGGTGATTCGTTGATGATTCACTAATAAAGACCTCGATCCATTAACAGAAAAGGCGATCAGCTCGTGCTCTTGTAAAGTTTTTAGTCCATCTATCAATAAAGTTTAGCATCACTCCACTGAAGTAGTCGTTCCCATATTAAAATCTCGATCCGTATACCCAAAAAGTTTACCGATCCGCCCACTGAACATCATGTTAGAAATAAAATTGATCAATCCGTGCACTGGTAAAGTGTTTTTAGCCTATCCAATGATTGATTGACTAAATGTTCGATAAGTCCACAAGATATTGATGGATCTGCCTAGTAACAAAAGTGGCCGATCTTCTTATTAATAATGACATCGATCCGTTAACAAAAAGGGTGATTAGACCGTCTAACAATAAAGTTTACCATAACTCCACTGAAGTATTCTAGACGTCTACCCAAAAAGTTTACCGATCCGTTCACTGTTATGTTGCGAGATCCGGTCCATCGATAAAGTGTCTAATCTTTCTACAGGAAAATTGATCAACCCATCCACTGGGAAGCTGTTTAGCCTATCTATTCAGTGATAGATTGATGAAATTGAATATTGATGGATCTGTTTATCAATAAAAATTGGCGATCTTTTCATCAATAAATACCTCGATCAATTAAGAGAAAATAGAGTTTAAGACCACTCCACTGAAGAATTCCCGAACCGACCACAGATTTAATGTTTGATCCGACCAGCCAATCAATGAAGATTCTTCAGCAGAAAAATTGATCAATTCCTGCACTGGTAATCTATTGCTGCTGTTTGGGCCATCTAGCTATTAATTGATGATGATAAAAGTTGCCGATCTTTTCATTAATAAATACCTCGATCAATTAACAGAAAATGTGATCCGCTCGTGCTCTGATAAAGTTTTTAATTCGTGCAACCATAGAGTTTAGGATCACTCCAGTACAGTAATCGTTCTCCTATAAAGATCTCAATCCGTCTACCAACCAAGATTATCGATCCACTGTCAAACGTAAATGCACTGATCCTTCGACAGAAAATTTAATAAGCCGTGCACTGGTAAGGTATTTAGCCCTTCCTGCGATACATTGCACTATGGTCCTAAATCCATTTTTTTTGGCAGCAATTTAAAAAAATTAAAATTGGAAAGTGGTAAATGTGTATATATTTTCTTTATGGCAACACTCCAAGCAATCAAGAAAATATACTGGCGAAAATTAGGTGGCAACACCACAAGCCTGAATGGTACTTAAACTTTGCGGTTCAAAAAAAGTGGGATTAATTTTGATATAAAGCAGTTTTACAAATTAATTAAAATCAAGACTTAAAAAGAAAATAATAAAGTGACTATATTATGAAAATTGGCAAGAGTTAGTAGTTGAAAAATTATATTTAACATTTTGTTATTATTGTGGTCTTGTAAGTATTCATAGGTATTATAATTTTGTGATTTGTAGAGAACATAATCTATAAATGTCGTGGACCAAAAGTTATATGTATGACTCAACTTGACTCAAAGTGTAAAGGTGAAAGTGTTCGTCTGAGGTTGTAATTTTTGGTGGAATTAATATCTCGTCAGCATTTTTCGGCAAACTCCAAAAATTGTCATTTTATTTTAGCACAGTTTTTGATTAGCCATAGACATATATATGATTATATCTCTGAATTAGTTTTGTGTACGAGATCCATCGATATTTTATTTAAAAGGTATTGAAATTACCTTTAAAATGGTATACAACATCATTCACCTTTTTGTACACATGTATACATTTTACTTTATTTCTTGAAATAATTATTTAAATTGTAGTTTAAAGTATACTTTTTGTATGCTATATTTTGGTTTTTGTAATAATGTTTAGAAAAACACATTTCGTCAAAATAAACAACTCTTCATTCTTTAAAGCTTTCATAAAATTTTGTGATAACTATGTTGATTTATATATTGAGTTTATATAGGAGGTGATAGTGGGCGTGGTCCAATCGGCCCAATTTTATTTTTATACCCTCCACCTCCAGGATGGGGGTATATTCACTTTGTCATTCCGTTTGTAACACCTTGAAATATTTATCGGAGACCCCATAAAGTATATATATTCTGGGTCGTGGTAAAATTCTAAGACGATATAGCCATGTCCGTCTGTCCGTCTGTCCGTCTGTCTGTTGAAAGCACGATAGCGGCCGAACGAAAAGAGCTAGAAGGTTCAAATTTTTCCTAAATGTGTCTTATGGTTGTAGATCGCTTGGGATTGAAAGTGGACGAAATCGGTCCAGAGGGAAAAATTTTTCCCTCACAAGTACTGAAAATACCCCTAATATTTAGAGTATTTCAGCATGTTTTTTGAACATATTAGCTTGTATTTACTTGATATTTGCAATTCGCATTCCCTCGACATTCTTTAATCTACTGGTAATACTGTGGAATGCACTCCGTGGTGGAGGGTATATAAGATTCGGCCCGGCCGAACTTAACGCCTTCTTACTTGTTATTTTTTGCGTATGATATGACTAACAAATGTGCAAAATTACAAGTCTGTATGTTTATTTTTCGACTTTGTGTCATAAAAAATGGATTTGGGATCAGTGTGCACTGGTAAGTTGTTTAGTCAATCCTCTGATATATTGATGAAATTTTCGATACGTCCATCAAATATTGAAGGATCTGCCTACTATATTTTCATTAATAAATTCCCCGATATGTTAATAGAAAAGGTGATCACTTCGTTCTCTGGGAAAGTGTTTTAATCAATCTAACAATAGAGATTTGGATCACTACACTGAACTTTTCGTTACCCTATAAAGATCTGGACCCATCTTCCAACAAAGATTTCCGATCCCTCCGCTGATATGACGTTTGATCCGGTCCATTCATCAATAAAGGACCTGTCCTTCGACAGTAAAGTTGTTAATCCGTATAACAATAGTTTATGACCCAAAAAGATTTCATCACGTCTACCAAGAAGTATTGCCGATCCGACCATAGAACGATGGGATCAAACACCAATTTGAGATGCAAAAATTTTGAACCAGGTGGCAACTCGTTTTTTTTCAAACCTTGCTGCCAAAGTTACTACTTTTTCACTTGTTTAATTTTTGATATTTCAATAATATATAACCTCCTTGTATTTCTGTTTGTAAACATTGCTCTCTATTTTCCGAATGACTTCCCTATTTCCCTTCTGGCTGATCTTCGCCAGGTGGTCTTCGGCCTGCCTCTGTCCTTATGATCCTGCGGGCTACACTCCAATACAACGTGTGTGATGTCGCCAGTGATCTTCTCGTGATTATGACCTAAACATTGGTAATTCGATCGGACTATATCTGCTCGTAATGGCATAAATATATAAATTAAATAAAAATAAATAAATAATAAATAAATAATGTAAATATAAATTTGAAGCAATCTTATTTCAAATAATGTACTTTCGCGTTAAAAAACACATTTTTTAAATATAAATTTTACTTAATCTCTTCTAAAATCACTGCAGAAAGTCCACGTCCGGTACTTGCTATAAGTAGGGACAATTATACCCGCTTTAGGAAAGCAGAAGTCGAAGTGTACAATAGTCGCTGAGCTGTGCTCCTTTTATAAACTTTTCAGGCACCGATATTACTTAGTATCAAAAATAAGTATGCAACTCTTATCAATATGCAGTGTTGCAAAAAAGTGTATAACGCCTAAAATATGCATAGTTAAAAGAAGAATATGACGGAGTTGCATTTAGTGACCCAGGATGGAGGTATACTAACTTTGTCATTCCGTTTGTAACACCTTGAAGTATCGACCTGAGACCCTATAAAGTATATATATTCTTGATCGTCATAAAAGTCGATCTAGCCATGTCCGTCCGTCCGTCCGTCTGTTGAAAGCACGCTAGCATCTAAACGACAAGAGCTAGGACGTCCAAATTTTGCATAAATACGTCTTATAGTCGTAGATTGGTTAGGATTCAATCTGCACGAAATCGGCCCAACGGGAAATATTTTTCCCTCACAAGGACTGAAAAAACCCATAATAACCCCTAATATTTTAGAGTATTTAAGCATATTTTTTCAATATGTCTGCTTGTACTTGCTTGATATTGGGTATGCGCAATCAACCTATAACAAAATCGTGCACCATAAAGTGATTTTAATTCACAGGGGGTGAAATGGGGCAAAAAGGGATAAAAATGGTACATATCAAACGACAACAGCTTGAAACACGAAATACGTTGTGTACATTCCTCTAATTGAGTAGGTACATAAATGAAATTATTTTTTCCAAATTCGTACTGTTAAGGGATAAAATGGGAATAGAGGGATAAAACTGATACCAACCAAACGGCTGCACCTAGAATACTGAAATTCGGTGTATACATTCCTCTGATTGCGTAGACACGTAAAATAGAAGGATTTTACGAAATTCGTACTTTTTGGGGTTCAAATGGGAAAAAGGAGATAAAAATAGTACCAACCAAATGTTCGCAGCTAGAGTCATGTAATTCGGTGTATACATTCCTCTGATTGCGTAGACACGTAAAATAAAGGAATTTTTCGAAATTTGTACTTTTTGGGGTTAAAATAGAAAAGGGGATAAAAATAGTACCAACCAAACGATCGCAGCTAGAGTCATGCAATTCGGAGTATACATTCCTCTGACTGTGTAGACACGAAAAATAAAAGTTTTTTGTTTTTCACCATGCCATTTGTAAATAAATTTGCATTCTATTAAATATAGAAGCAAAATGGTCTTGAGCCAGGACAATATCCCAGTTCAAATCAAATATTGATTACAGACCAAAAAAATGCAAACGAAAAAACTAAAACAAATGAGCGTTGGCACGGCAGAAGTATTGCTGGGTAACTATACCTGCATATACACATACTTACATATGCAACTCAATGAGATGCTTGTAAGATGGCATGTGTGCTTTATTACTTGGTGCGATTTTTTAAACGCAAATTCGGCAAGTGAGTTGTGATTCTCGTTCGTTTGTGAGAATCATCTCCTTATAGAGCCCGGGTTTGATGTTGAAAAGTCGCTGCGAAGCCACTTGAAAAGACTTTTGACATGGTCGAAATCATGATCGTGGTAGTCTGCAGCCAAGTAATAAATGTCACCATGCCATTTGTAAATAAATTTGCATTCTATTAAATATAGAAGCAAAATGGTCTTGAGCCAGGACAATATCCCAGTTCAAATCAAATATTGATTGCAGACCAAAAAAAATGCAAACGAAAAAACTAAAAGTTTTTTTCCAAATTCATACTTTCAAGGGATATAATGGGTACAGAGGGATATAAATAGTACCAACTAAACGGCTACAGCTAGAATGATGAAATTTGGTGGCTACATCCATCTAATTACGTGGACACTATTTTATTTAGAAAGTCGTACTCTTAAGGGGGTAAAATGGGAAAAAGGGGATAAAATGGTGACAACCAAATGACCGAAGCTAGAACATGGAATTCGGTGCATACATTCCTCTGAATGCATATACACGCAAAATAAAAAGATTTTTCCAAAATCTTACTTTTTACCTTTACGGCAAAAATTTGTTGAATCATGAATTTGTTGAAAATAAAATGGGAATACAACCAACTGTAAACCACTGTCTACCAATATGTATGGTATTTAAGCTTTTTGAAAATATAAATAGAAGAATATTTATTTTTAGAATTGAATATTATTTCGTATTGGTAGCATTGCTTCATATGCGTGGTTTGAAATAATAAAAATATTATATTTATTTATAAAATTATTTTGTCAATATCGTTATTTGTTTTGGTTTGGCTATTTAAAAAAAAATGAATTTTATCTGTAATGTTACCTTCTACGAAAATCGACATCCTCTGTGGAATCCAAACCATGGTGGAGGGTATATAAATTCCGGCCGAACTTAACGCCGTTTTTACTTGTTTTTAATTAATTTGTATAGTTGCATTCCGATATGAAAGAAAACTTAAGGAATTTACATTAATGAACAAAATAAATGATAATTCAAAGAAAATGAATATTGTCAATTAGGTATAAATGATAAAATAAAATATATAAAATATTGGCTGCTTCAAATTTAAATTTAAATTATTCAGCTCATCCATTGATTAAGTGGTCGAAGAAGCATTCCCTCTTAGAGATGTAATTTCTTAGGCGGGCAAAGTGTTTATCCTCTCTGGATTTATAGGTTATTTTTGCCTATAAAGGACCCTAATCAAATAGTCCGCCAATACTCTAGCAAAGCACTACACAGAGACGTAATAAGTTGACGTTTTGACATTACACAGGCGGCTTCCACCAATTAAATTGTAAAATTGTCAATGGAACCATCCTATGATAGACTTTTCGACAGAGGCCTTTACTAATGATTTCTTAAATTCGTCCATTCTCTTCAGTCAAGAGGTAAAGTGCACGATTGTGTCTCGATTGCCACTTACCTTTAATATACCACTCCACACACACACACACAGTGAACTTGTAGTGTGTACCAAAACCATTGCATACTTTCGGGCTTTGAAATAAACAAAGCATAGCCATAAGGGGTTTCCACTAAAGTTCAGCAACAACTTTTCCATTACAATCATTTGCTAAATGAAATTTTCGCAATATAATTATAACTTTTTTACCCACCAGCAACAACAGACACGTGTGCAGAGGTATTCGACTACAACTACAACTACACATAACAAGCTACATGTCCTGCCATTGTGGTTGTCCATTCACTCCTACATATATATGGACTTACATTAATAATTTCATGCACATAGGTTTTGAATGTGGGTGGGTGGGTGGTTGTGCATGTGTGGGTTTTCATACAAAGGACCGACTGCTGGAAAACGATCAACAATTAAATGCATCCTTTTTACCTCCATTGTCTTTTACACAAAGCCAACCCCGGCAAGCGTGCGATACAAACAAGTGCACACTTGAGCCTTTAGCAGAGTATTGGCCGTGATGCTGGCAAACCAACGAATGAAGCTGATGATGATGCTGGTGCTGCTGATGCTGCTGCTATGTTAGCTCCCTTAAGTAATTATCCTTTAAAGAGTCATAATTTTCATCGCAAAACGCACATAAAGATAAATGCGACAAACCAAACTTTCTCGTCCTCCAAGAATACCATATTCATAAAATCGTCGACGAGTGAAGAGACGAATGCGAAGATAAAGATAAAGAGCAAAACATGAATAAAATACAAAAATGTAGGTCATAAAATGCATTCAAAGTATGTGATATGTGAGGTTAAAGATAATGTCCCGCCAGGATGCGCTCAGGGTGCGGTGTGCTCAGCTCCTTGAGAAAACTTTATTCAAATGCCCGTTTGTTGGGAACTCATTTCATGCTAGATTATTAATCGGATGCCGAGAAAGTTTATCTCTCTGCTCCTTAAGGCTTCTATTGGCAACGCTTTTGCTGCTGGAAATGTAGAACAATTAAATATGCAAATCAAACCAGAATGTCACAAGGATGAACACAAAGTTTTGAGTGGGAAAGGGAATTTAAGCGAGATGTGATTCCTTTAATAAACTCCTAACTTCTCTTAAACAAGAACAACATACCATCCAAACTTTCTCCTCGTGCAGCTAGCGTTAATCAATTATCACCCTGGGACCTTTATCAATACCTGTCGGTAACCGACTGCCTTGCCATTAATTAATACCTATGCCATTAATTAACATCTGCTGCTGCCAACTTCCGGTTTCTAATGGTTGACCCCTCCCTGCCCACGCCAAATGTTATAAACATAACCACATTATCGCCGTTGGAAAAAGTCAATATTTTCACATAATTTCCTCAAAGTTGTTACTCAACTTCCAGCAGTTGCAAATACATTTCGCACCCCTGCAGCCGACTCGAAAACTTTCCACATTAACCCAAAAAAAAAGAAACAAAAATAATAATTGCTGCAACAACATTGTACATAAAATTTAATTACAAATAAAAATATATACGAGTATATAACGTGTAAGAGGAACTCAATTTCAACTTCCTGTTCTCCGTTCCTATTTCAAACAATATCTTTACATTTGAAGCCTTGAACATGGACAGCACTGAGAAGAGGTGTAAACGACACAAAAAAATCAAAAACGAAATAGACAACATTTTACACTATAGTAGGAAACAGAAATGTCCACATACAGTGAATGGACGTGGCGCGCTTAATTGGAGAAGGGGAGAATTATAATTGGTTCCCACAAGGATGAAATTCGTAGAGTACCAATAACACCGTCCGACAGTCCATATTACACTTGAACCGGATGATAGACGTCTGAAAGTATAGGTGACATTGAGTTAATTTGCGTTTTCAGTTTTTCGTTTTTTCATCCTGATACCCCTTTACAGTACAAGAAAATTCATTTTTTTTTTTCATTATTTTATATACCTATTAAATAGGAGTATATCTGTTAAAAATACTTCAAATTCAACTAATACAGATAAGTTTAGCATTTCAAATGTATCCTCTTAAAAAGAAAAATTAGGATTAATTAAATAAACTATGGGGGAAATGGTGGTAATGCTAAACTAATACAGATAGAAGCATGCAATTTAAAGTGTTTTTAGCAGATATTCATTTCTCTTAGTTGACATATATAAAATAATATTTAAAAATCTGTATCCTTCGGGCAACAGGATGAGGAAATAAAAAAATTAATAATAATTAAATAGTTTAGGTGTAACGACTATTTTTAAAAATTGTCGTACGGTGTAACGTACCGATAACATAGGATGGAGACCTATAGACTTATAAAGTAGGTAAGTCCTTTGGCAAGAATAGTATTAGGTACATCCACAGTTAGGTTAATCGCAGATTTTGGCAAAATAAAACATACGGACTTCGGCCATACATCCGACTACAGCACTCCTAAGATGACTTACACAAAGCCATTCCAGTCAAATCCCCTTCAAGGATGGAGTTGGATAGCGGATACCCAATTGTCAAATATAAGACTGAGGTATACACGGACGGAGTCTCGTCAGAAAAAGCTTGCAAGTATGCTCACTAGGGTGTCCAAAAAACCGGTTATTTTAGAAAGACGGTTTTCGGTTTAACCGAAAATTCAATTCTTTTAAAAACCGGTTTTCGGTTTTAGTTTTTTTACAAAACAGGTTATTTTAAATCAAAGTACGAAAATATTTAAAGTAAATTTTTTTATTACGAAAGTAAATACAGTTCATTTTTAGTAAAGGTACATTAAATAAGGAACTTCAGTAGCATTTTTTTGTTTAAGATCATTTTAAAATAAAGTCAAATAATTCATTACGTACAAAAACTTGATATTTGTACAGAAACTTGATTTTGATTAGTATATCAAAACGCCATCGTTTAACGGAATTTTTCCGGAACTTAAAAACTGCAAATGTGTATTCAATGTTTTTACTCTTCTTTCTTCCAGTCTCGCCATCAGCCTTCTGTATATATCTTTAAATTGTTGAATAAAAATTTTTGTATTGCATCAGCTTCTGTGAGTGTTGCTGAGTCCTTTGACAGTTCTTTAATTGCTAACACAATGTGCAATGTTTTCTTATTTACCATAAACCGGTTAACCAACACGAAAAACCCGGTTTTCTCGGTTAACCGAAAATGGTAATTTTACAAAAACCGGCCGACGGTTGCAGGTGACGAAAGCGGTTTCGGTTTTGGACTCCCTAATGCTCACTCCGACTTCCTGACAGCTAAATCGTCTTTCAGGCGGAAATCTTCGCAATTAAGAAAGCATGCAGTAAACTGTCCTCTTTAGGAATAACGGATCGCATAGAATCTTTGCCGACAGTCAAGCTACCCTTTGTCTCTAAGATCTAACATCTATCGGGTTATTCAACGTGAGGTTTGATTTTCAATAAGCTTTTTTGGCAGACCATGCATGACTCAAACTTGTTTTGTCATTTTTGTTCAGTATCGTTTGGCAAGTCATCATGGAAAGACTCAAACCAGAACAGTGTCTCCAAATTTGTCAGCTGTATTACGAAAAACAACGTTCGTGGAGAATCGATTCGTCGTCGTTCTCAGCTTGTCGTATTCATAAGGAACTCGGTCTTTGAGCGTACAAAATTCAACATTTAAAAGAATTGAAGCCAGACGACAATCGCTACGCTCTAACGAGTCGCCCAAAATTGGATCTTCCGAATGGACCACTTCAGAAGTGGTCGTGATATCATTTTCAATCAGTAAATGCCATAAATTGTCCATCTGGACATTAGGACTTTTAAGAGAGTTGGCGAGAACGGGATCTACGTTGAGTACCGTCGCAACGGAGTTGTTGTCAACACCAATAGGGTCCGTGAAAAAAACTATGACACTTGGCAAATATGCAGACAAACCTGGCCTCAATATAAAAAATGCACCAGAGACATTTTAAATCACAATAAAAGGAATATATCAAGAGTGATCGCAGTGCTGACGGGTCATTGGCCAATTGGAAACCTTGGGCAACGAATGAAGCTACAAAGAGTAAGCAGAGATTGTCGTATGCGACTTCCTAGCTCTCCACGACACAGGGCATTTGGGAAGCAATTAATACACGACATTAGCGAGATATCGGATAGTGATATTAGAGATCTAATCAATTCCCTCAACCTTTAATGGTGGATATAACAGACCTTTCCGAGCTGTGTGGTCCATTCAAAACGGTGCCTTAAGGTACTACTTGAAACTCCCGTGAGAACAGCCAGACCATACAAACAACCAGAGCGACAGAATGTTTGACTAATAAGGTCCCGCCTACAACCAACCGTTCATAGTTCCAGATGGTCCATTGTAATTCTTTTCATTCATTGACAGTTTTCGGTCCCTCCAACAGGAAGCTAGGTCAATCAACTTAAATAGTTTTCCATCCTTCACGATTCCTCGATTGGAAAAGTATTCAAACCATGCACCACTTTGCTTGGTTCATATACCCGGCCAGTTTATAATGAAGTTTCCGGTACGTTGATATATTTTTGATACGTCCAGCATTAAAGTGTTAATACTGTCGATAAAGTTCTCGAGTGGCCAACTAAAGAAGAAGTGATCAGGCCGCGTACCGATAAAGAGAATTGGATCACTGATGAAGTTTGCGGTACATTCCACGAATACAGATCGACTTGCATGTCATCATCCGCACGCTTACACAGTTTTTGATACGTCAAGCGTTAAAGTGTTCAGACTGTTATTTAATAAAATTGTATCTACGTCGATCGATAGTGTTCTCGATCCGTCGTCTACTAAAGAATAAGTGATCAGCCTGTGCATTGGTAAATGTTTTGACCCACCTAAGGAAAGAGAGTTTGGTTAATCCATCGAAGCTATCCTTTGGTAATTTTTGGTAATTTGTTTTCTGTTCATTCATCGATGGCTTATGGGTCCACCGCTAGTCTGGTCTGTCGGTCAGACAAATGTTCATCCAACAGTAGAGTATATTGGTACATTCAGCGATAGAGTGTTGGACAAGACTTCTAATCCAGATGTAAGTTAAAAATACTTCAAATTGTATCCTTCTATCTGTATTAGTTTAGCATTTCAAATGTATCCTCTTAAAAAGTAAAATTAGGATTAATTAAGTAAACTATGGGGGAAAATTTAAATGGTGGTTATGCTAAACTAATACGGATAGAAGCATGAAATTTAAAGTGTTTTTAGCAGACATTCATTTCTTTTATTTGACATATAGCATTTTCAAATTAAATGAAACTATTTTCACATTAAATGAAACCTTTTTCAAATTGAATGAAACTTACTTTCGTTATTTGTTATAAAATAAGACCCGAACTTATTGAATAAGAATATAAATATTAACTATATTCTAATCCAGATGTAAGTCAGTCCATTTCTAAAGATCTGAACACGCCCACGGAAGATGTTATCAGCCCGTGCGCTGTTAAAATGTTTGACGCATCCCAAGGTTCTGTCCTAAATAATTTTTTTTGGGCGTACCGTTGTTGTCGGTCCTATTTGTTCCGACTGATAACCTTCTAGAATTAGAAAGTGTGTTTTTAGTGTTCAACCCTACCCCAAACTTGTTGCTCCGTCATTGATAAAAAAATGGTCTCTTCCTCATGTTAAATGTTGGGTTCAACCACCGATAGATTCTTCCCTCAGCCCACCGATGAGTCTGTCGTTACTTTCATAAATATGTACATCGGTACTTCGAATGCTAAAGATATTATATAATTTAAGCGTAATCTAATCCATTGCCATATTATTGGGTTCTTCAAAAAAAAAAACGTTCATACCAACGTTCAAAAATGAGAAATTCGTTGATAGAGTTTACATTTCGAACATATAAAGCTATCGGTCCTTCTACCAGAAAACGAAAGGCACATTCCTCATCCACGGATATTCAATCACTATGAACCTGACGGTCCGTTTATTGCCAAATATTTAGGTAATTCGAGCTGTTGGACGGATATCTCCATTAATGTCAATTCATTTACTGTAACAGTGAAGCATCCATTAACGATTCTTCGGAAAAACTATTATTTCCCTCTAAAGTTAAGATAGTTTTCTGGTCTCCTACAGATAAAATTGTCGGTACATCTATCTAAAAAGATCTGCACATAACATAAATTTCCAGGAAGTTCCTAAGTGGAGCATATTGTCTTGAGGTTTCAGTAATCGGAGTGCTGTTTAGGACTAGCGACTGATTGGTTCGTCGCAGTTAAGTGTCATATAGCGGATGCCACTGCCTTAAGCATTCCATTACCTAAAAAGATCTGTATTGTGATTGAGTGACACGCCCAACGCCCAAATAAAATTTGTGTTTTTTACGATTTTCGAAATTTTTTATAAAAATTATTTTATTTTTTAATCGTTGACACAAGGCTATTATTGCTTTATCTATATAATTATTAAGTCTTTTTATAGCAGACAAATGGTTTTTGAAAACATAATTTAGAAAATTCTTAAAACTATTACGTATTGTTCTAATAACTATAATGTAATTATACAGCATCTTGATTTTTTACTATTAAGTGTAACATATATACATGGACTGTAAAGGTAAATGAATACGCGCATGCTCCCTGCACTTACATAACGTGAGAGCTTATCTCATATTAACTTAAGATTAATATCGGACCAGTATTTACATACGCTCGTATGCCATAAAACCTAACATCCCTAATGTATGCTTTAAATACATTTTCCAAAATGCATTAACTGAGAACAACGAAGAAAATATTGCTTCATTTTTGGCTTAGAAGGTTTTTATCATTTCAGTAATTTAATCGATTTTTGCAGCTATAAGCCGAATATTCTTTTTAAAATGAATACATAAGACAATAGTTTAGCAATATTTGTAAATGCCGATGCATCGGTCCGCCTCGCGAATTTAGTTTTATACTGTAACAATAATAAATAAATACAACCTTCAGGTGAACCACTGTATGAAAAGGAGAGCAAAGACAAGAACACCCCTAAGAACTAAGCGAAATTTCAATGTGATACATGGTTTCCGTGATACATCCCAATAAATTAACTTCTATTATTATGAAAATTTCAACTATTTTAGCATTTATGAACTTTAAATGCAGCCACAGCTAAATTTAGCCGCGATATTGGAAAAATCTTTAAAAATATGCTTAATAGGAATGTTCTTTGCAAAATTCAGTCATTAAAGTCGAGATTTGGGCGCATAAACTTTGGGAGTTTTTGCCGCGCTGGTAATACACTGTGCGGCCTGGTCGCCTAATGCCTGGGGGTTCTAGAAAGGGAAAATTCTCCGTTCTTCTACTAATGTTCTGATGATACTGTCGATCACTATGTGTTGGTCCTGGCAGTCAATAAAGTTTCATTGATGAAATTTACGAATCATTTACTGCAAAATGGAATCATCCATCCAACGAATTTTGTTAAATCCTTCAGAAAAATTATTTAGTCCGTGTAAAGGTAAAATAAAATTGATAGGGTCTGGACCTAACCTTCCAGTGATGCAAAAAGGTCTGTTAAGTTCTCAGTGAAAATTCTCCGATTAGCCACCAATCATTGTTCGCTTTACTGATGAGGCTGCCTAACCAAATGACACATATAACTGTACTTCAGGAAATGGCTGTACTAGGAAATTTTTGGATACGTATATCGGGTATGTCAATGTCAGTTCATTCATAAATTTGTAGCTACGAAAAAAAACTATCAGTACATCCAGTGAAAAATGTCATTATTCCTTCACTGAGCCTTCTCAGTCTCCGCACTCCTGACATTCAATAGTCTGATTGGTAATCCATCCACCTTTAAAGTAGTCAATGATGAATCATTGGTTGGGCCGTTCACTACTAAATCATGGAGCGTTGATGCTTTAACTGAAATTTCATCAGTACATCATCTAATAACGTAGGACAATTGCAGAAGTTGCTGCTATTTCCCAAAAAATATCCTTCTCCTCCTTTCAAGTCCCACGTCCATACAGCATCATCATCTGAATCAGCATCAGTTGTAAAGTTTAATTCAAAGCTATATTTTCAACTAAATATGAAATCTATGTGTGTGTATTTATTCGGTTCTTTTTCTCGTTTTAACCATAAGTATCCACCTTTTCCACCATTATTCCTCTCGAGTATATAAATATGTGGGGGGAAAACGAAGCCAAAGTATATACACGTCACATACATATATGTATGTACGGTTTCTATTCATAAACGTACATTGAACCACAACACGTTGTGCTTCATCTCCAAAGAGCTGGGGAACGTTCCGTGCAGCGTTTGAAGCAAATAACATTATGACTGGGATTTTCCATTGGGGGTTTGAATACTGAAAACTGAACTGAATATTTGTCTAGCACGGCACCTTTGTGCGGCACGGTAGGGGATACAAACAAAAGGCGAATACTCCTCGGTACAATATCAATGTAACAGTGGGCCAAATTGTTAACCAAGGAAATGGTAATCTTGACAAAAGGAAAAGCAAATCCTTAGCAAGACAGTACGATAATTTAATGTTTCTTGGGAACCCAAAGGGGAAGAAAGGTAATATTTAGGTATCATTGTTATCTTATCCTCCTAATGGATCTTAAGCCTTTGGCCGTATCTGTAGTTCTATGCACTGTACACTGTCCACTTCAACGCAAATCATGATTGTACGGTGTATAGCTTTAATAGCCAAAGCAAGGAGAATGTATTGAAAGGATAACTTAACAACACACACGTACTCTTACCTGTAGTATTGCTTATAATATCTGAACACACACTCCCCCACACCAATACATATCCTTGTATGCACTACGAGCATCGTCCGTTCATATGTTTCCTTTCGTATGTGATTTCGGTAAAGTTTCGAACATTTACACCTCAATGCCCGATACGATATCTCAGATAAAGTTTGTTAATAACTTTTTTGTTTCGGTCTACCTGAAAAGGATATACGAGCATTACCTTCAATATTAGTGGGGAGGACACTCGAGCGAATCAGTTAGATTGAATTATTACATTTGAATTATTATTTCGTGAAATTTGGTATGTAAATTCCTCTGACGATATAGAAACGAAGTAAAATTGGATTTTTCGAAATTTGTACTTTTAAGGGGAGAGCGGGACAAAAAGGGATAAAATGGTACTAACTAAAGTATTACAGCTAGAAACGTGAAATTTGGTATGTAAATTCCTCTGACCATATAGAAACAAAGTAAAATTGGATTTTTCGAAATTTGTACTTTTAAGGGGCGAGCGGGACAAAAAGGGATAAAAATGGCACCAACTAAAGTATTACAGCAAGAATCGTGAAATTTGGTTTGTAAATTCCTCTGACGATACAGAAACGAAGTAAAATTGGATTTTTCGAAATTTGTACTTTTAAGGGGAGAGCGGTACAAAAAGGGATAAAAATCGTACCAACTAAAGTATTACAGCTAGAATCGTGAAATTTGGTATGTAAATTCCTCTGACCATATAGAAACAAAGTAAAATTGGATTTTTCAAAATTTGTACTTTTAAGGGGCGAGCTGGACAAAAAGGGATAAAAATGGTACCAACTAAAGTATTACAGCTAGAATCGTGAAATTTGGTATGTAAATGATATAGAAACGAAGTAAAATTGGATTTTTCGAAATTTGTACTTTTAAGGGGAGAGCGGGATAAAAAGGGATAAAAATGGTGCCAACTAAAGTATTACAGCTAGAATCGTGAAATTTGGTATGTAAATTCCTCTGACCTTTTAAGGGGCGAGCGGGACAAAAAGGGATAAAAATGGTACCAACTAATGTATTACAACTAGAATCGTGAAATTTGGTATGTAAATTCCTCTGACCATATAGAAATGAAGTAAAATTGGATTTTTCGAAATTTTTACTTTTAAGGGGTGAGCGACACAAAAAGGGATAAAAATGGGACCAACTAAAGTATTGCAGATAGAATCGTGAAATGTGGTATATAAATTCCTCTCACCATATAGAAACGAAGTAAAAATAGATTTTTTTGAAATGTGTAGTTTTAGAGGGCGAGAGGGACAAAAAGGGATAAAAATGGTACCAACTAAAGTATTACAGCTAGAAGCGTGAAATTTGGTATGTAAATTCCTCTGACCATGTACAAGCGCAGTATAATTGAATTGTTCGAAATTTGTACTTTTTAGGGGGTAGGCGCGACAAAAAGTGTTCCAATATAAAAATTGCAGCTATAGTCGGGAAATTTGGAGTGTAAACTGTGTGTAAAGCGCAATCTAAATGGATTTTTTTTTTAATTTTTTTGAAATGTGGTGTGTAAGTTCCACTGACAACGAGAAGCGCAAACCTAAACGAATTTTTCTAATTTTGTACTTATAATCAATGAGCGGGATAAAAATAGTTCTAACTAAAATATTTCAGCTATAGTCGTGAAATTTTGTGTTTAAATTTCTCTGACAACGTAGACTTGCAACATAAATGGATTTCTCGAAATTTGTACTTTTAAGTTGCGAGCGGGACAAAAAGGGATAAAAATGGTACCAACTTTAGTATTACAGCTAGAATCGTGAAATTTAGTGTGTAAATTTCTCTGACCATATAGAAGCGCAGTAGTTTGATTTTTCGAAATTTGTACTTTTAAGGGGTGCGCGGGACGAAAAGGGATACAAATGCTGTACAATCATTTAATTGCGTAAGCGCGGAATATAAATGGTTATTTCAAAATTTTTACTTAAAAGGGGGGATACGGGTCAACAAGGAATAAATGTGTTACCAAATAAAGTACATATTTTTAGGGGAAGCAAAAACACATTTTACCTATAGTGATTTTTCAAAATGTGTACTTTTTGGGAAAGAAGTGCCAAAAGTTATAAACTGGCTGGCTGAATCTAGAAACATGAGATCGAGGATATAAATGGTTGTAATATTTTGTTCAAAACTTGGTAGAAAATTATAAAAATTATACATACGAAGTAGTTCAGTTAAAATAGTGCATATCGACAAGCACATTACTTTGACTGTGTGTGAGTGCTAGGTAATAGGAGGTTTCGAAATTACTATTTTAGATTTATCTATATCCACCAAAAGAAAATTAAATAAATACTATCCAAAAACAAAGACGGATAAAATTAACAAATAACTGGCTTTTTCGCGTGCGAAGCAGCGGGTACTGCTAGTTATTCATAAATGACCTTCCAGGGTATATTATTAACTCGCAACTTCTAATGTATTGGCCAGAATTTTCTCACCCAATGCAGGATGACTTGGATAGTTTTGGACTCTGGTGTGGCATAAATTGCATCGAAGTGAACCTAAGGAAATTCAGACATGCGTTTCTTTAGATCGAATACAAGATTTTTCAGGTATAATATTAGTGGAGCTGATTTAGAATGAATTTCAACAATCATATTATTACTATGGCTAACAAAGCATATGGTGTTCTTGGCTTCATTAAGCGATGAGTTAAGGCGTTCTCCGATCCAGCAGCAGCATGTCAGGCATATTGTGGAATATGGTTCCGTATTCCTATATTGAGAGGATTGAGTCTGTTCAGAAACAATTTTTAATATTTTCATTAAGACACTTACATCGGAATAGTGATTTTGTTCTTCCCCCTTATACTAGTAGATTGAAGTTGATCGACTTGCCATCCTTAAAAAGGTTATAAATGGTGATTTCTCTTCTGGCTTTCTTATTTCTAGGATTAAGTTTAACGTGCGATTTAGACCATCTAGATAGTATCAATTTCTTCATATTGATTTTCAGCGTACGAATTATGCTTCCGCTGAGCCCATTCGTCGAATTTGTATTAATTTCAATTCATTGATTTCCGATTAGGAATCTATATAATAAAGTCTAAAGATGTTCTCCTTAGATGTTTAGTTTATTATGACACGCTTACTTTAATATTTGTATACCTCCACCTCCAGGATGGGGGTATACTAACTTTGTCATTCCGTTTGTAACACCTTGAAATATCGACCTGATCGTCATAAAATTCTAAGACGATCTAGCCATGTCCGTCCGTCCGTCTGTTGAAAGCACGCTAGCATCTAAACGAAAGGAGCTAGAACGTTCAAATTTTCCATAAATGCGTCTTATACTCGTAGATCGGTTGGGATTGAAATGGGGCGAAATCGGCCCAAAGGGAAATTTTTCCCTCACAAGGACTAAAAATACCCATAATAATCCCTAATATTTTAGCGTATTTAAGCATGTTTTTTGAATATGTCTGTTTATATTTGCTTGATATTTGGTATGCGCATTCCCCTTATAGCAAAAACGTGCACCATAAAGTGATTCTTATTTGTAGGGGGTGAAATGGGGCAAAAAAGGTATAAAAATGGTACATATTAAACGACAACAGCTAAGAACACGAAATTCGGTGTTTACATTCTTCTAATTGAGTAGATACATAATATAAAAGTATTTTTTTCAAATTCGTACTTTTAAGGGGTAAAATGGGAATAGAGGGATAAAAATCGTACCAACCAAACTACTGTACCTAGAATAATGAAATTCGGTGTATACATTCCTCTGATTACATAGACAAGTAAAATACACGGATTTTTCAAAATTCTTACTGTTTGGGGTTAAAATGAAAAAAGGGGATAAAAATAGTACCAATCAAATGACCGCAGCTAGATTCATGAAATTCGGAGTATACATTCCTCTGACTGCGTAGACATGGAAAATAGACGAATAGACCAAATGACTGCAGCTAGAGTCATGCAATTCGGAGTATACATTCCTCTGACCGCGTAGACACGGATTTTTCGAAATTCGTACTTTCAAGGGATACAATGGTACAGATGGATAAAAATAGTACCAACTAAACGACTACAGCTAGAATGATGAAATTTCAATTGTGTAGAAACGTCAAGGGGGTAAAAATGGTACCAACCAAATAGGCACAGCTGGAATCATGGTGTATACATTCCTCTGACTGTATATACACGCAAAATAAAAAGTTTTTTTTTTCAAATTCGTAATTTTTCTTTTGCGGCAAAAATTGGTTAAATCATGAAGTTAGGTTATTTTGCACTATGTACGTCTGATAATGGATTTTCAAAATTTTTACTTTTGGAATAAAAATAGAATGGAAATACAACCAACTGTAGCACACACTATCTACCAATAGTTATGGTATTTAAGCTTATTGAAAATATAAATATAAAGATATTTATTTTTTGATTTGAAATAAGTAATGGTTTGAAATAATTAAAATATTATATTTATTTATAAAATTATTTTTTGCAATATTTGTATTTGTTTTGGTTTGGCTATATTAAAAAATTTATATTTTCCTGTAATATTACTGCACTTCTACGAAAACCGACAACCTATGTGGAATGCAATCCATGGTGGAGGGTATATAAAGTTCGGCCCGACCGAACTTAACGCCGTTTTAACTTGTTTTTCTTTAATTGCAATACAAAGTAAATTTATATTATAATTTTGGGTCCAGGGATTGAGGGGTGACTAAGACCATTGTAGCTAGTTATTGCAGCGACAGACCAGAGGCTCTGTAGGGAATCGAACCCACAACCCCCACGCTGATAGCCGAGCTGATACATTATAATATGGTCCTCGTCTGTAATCAGTACATGATTTGAACTGGGCTATTGTACTGGCGATTTTGCATCTATATTTTATTGAATGCAAATTAATTTATTTCAGCGAGGATTTCATGACAATGTCATCGGCGAGGTATTCGTCATATGGACAAATTTCTAAGCGCGACTCGTTGAGGTCTTCTCAATATCACAAATTCATTCTTCTTGGTATGGATAAAATCCTATTAAAGGTATCCGTTGTATGTTGAAGTACGTAAGGCACGACCATGACATTATTGGACTATGACTGACGTTTTACCTCAGTGAGTTAGATTCCTTAAAGACAAAAATTATAGGGATAAGTTTTCTTCAAAAATATCTCTAGGAGTCTTTTCTCTAAATCGATAAACATTTCTCTTATCTATTTGTATTAAAAAACACATCCGATATTTTTGCTCGAGTGTCACCTCTTAAACTAAAACCTTTGATAATAGAAAAGGTGTTTCATTGGTACGAGTACGGGCATTAGCTGCAACCTTATCAGGACGAAACGAGACATGTATAAACCTTAAGCACTCATCCTGATGTCGCTCAAGGTCGACGGAGGAAGGACCGACAAGGGCCATCAAACCCAACACTGACCTCAACGTTATCCCGGTATAACTTCGACATTATGAGGCTGCTGGCAACATTATGAAGCAAGGAGTTCCGGTATAGGACAGAAGTAGGTGAATGAACTAGACCATGCCTCACACTAATGGAAATTGTACTAAGCCATAAAGTAATATTTAAACACGTGCCATGTTCTCAACAAGGTTTCATCGAAACAAAAAAAAACAGTATTTTTTGGTAGTTTCAGTTGTTATTATTGCCAATAATGTGGTTGTAGCCGGAGTTTTACCCTTTCGTTGTGGAAATTGTTGGCATAATTTGGCGTCTGGTCCGGGGAATTCGTTTGGCCTTTTGTCCTTGGTGTTTCCCGTGAGAGTCCCTTTTGTGTTACTGCTGCTGTTGTTGCTGCTGTATGGAAATCAGGATTCCACAAAGGCTCGTTGTAACACAATGTCCTCAGGGAGCCATATCCTCTCAGTTTTATGCACTCCATCTCCGGCTAATTCACAGACTTTGGATGTTTCTGAGGAGGAGCTTCAATGGCCGGATAAGAGGGTGGGTTTTAAGTAGATACTAGGCGATTAGAGATGCTTGGAGGGGGGAAATGTGTGTTTGTGTGTGGGTGGGTGAATGATTTAAACACCTTCAGTGCCCGTGGATAATGTGTCACTTCAAAGGGTTGACCCCCCCCCCCCTTTTGATGTACTTTAAATAATAAAAACTTTTGCTCGCTTACCAATGAATACTTTTGGTGTTAGAATTTTGGAATTCTAAAAATGTATTGAATAACAATTTAAGTATGGAGGACGATATAGTCGTAAAGCCAAGACAAAGAAATCATTTCGCTGAAGACCTGTGGGTGATCCAACGGAAAGTTAAACGCATACTGAAGTAATCATTTGGAGTTTAGTGGACTGTGAGTCTTTTGGAATTTTTCGGAAGTTGTAATTAATAAAAATGTTGACAACGATCAAGTCTTGACGAAAGACACTTGTAGGGTCCTCCGAATGTTCCCATGGAAAGTTGTCGTTTGCGTTGGGACCACAAGTCACTTTCATAGAGAGAGAGAGAAAGATCTCAGACCTCAGCCAAGTCTTCAACATATGGACTGAGACCATATGTCGAACTGGATGTACAGTATTCGGAAAGTAAACAAATATCAGAACGAGTTCGTTGACATATGGACAATGACCACAGAGAGGTCTAGGTTTGGTATACGTGGCCGCTCTCCTTCACGGCAGCGTCAATTACTGCCTTAAGGCACCTTTTTGAATCGAGGTCTTGGTTACTCAGTGACAAGAAGACACAAGTGAGGACCTCCTGATGTTCCCATGAAAAGTTGTCGTTTCCATTGAGACCATAAGTACTCTTCGTAGGGAGAGAGAGGAGATCTAAGAGATCAGCGAAGTCTTCAGCATATGGACTAAATTCATAAGTTGAATTGAATGTGCAGTTCTCTGAAGCCTTCGGAATGTAAACAGAATTCGTTGACAATGAGGTCTTGGTTTGGTTACGTGGCCGCTCTCCTTCACGGGAACGTCAAGTATTGGATTAAGACACCGTTTTGAATGGAGGTCTTGGTTACTTAATGAGGTATTTAACATGAGATCTAAGTATCAGTAAGGTGTTATCCAAAAAGATAAAGGCTTTGCCAAAAGTCATCTAAACGAAAAAGGGGGAATCTCCTCAGTCAGAGTTTATGTATGTATAGCTAAAAAATCATTATGATTTCATAGACCTCAGTGAAGTCTTTGGTATGTGAACAAATATTTGAAAGACTCTATTTTTGTGTTAAGAGGTCATATTTATATTAGGATGGGTCACGAAATTAAATTGGCGCGGTCAGCGGCCTTCAGAAATGATGATTTGATTGTTTAATGGTGATCTGCAAAATATTTCGTCACTGATCCAAGCCGTCTGTGAGCTAAACGTGAGCTAAATGTACCGTGTATTTTTATACCCTCCACCTCCAGGATGGGGGTATACTAAGTTTGTCATTCCGTTTGTAACACCTTATAAAGTATATATATTCTTGATCGTCATAAAATTCTAAGACGATCTAGCAATGTCCGTCCGTCTGTCCGTCTCTTGAAAGCACGCTAGCATATAAACGAAAGGAGCTAGAACGTTCAAATTTTCCATTTTCTTATAGTCGTAGATCGGTTGGGATTGAAACGGGACGAAATTGGCCCAAAGGGAAAAAATTTTCCGTCACACGGACTAAAAATACCCATAATAATCCCTAATATTTTAGCGTATTTAAGCATGTTTTTTGAATATGTCTGTTTATATTTGCTTGATATTTGGTATGCGCATTCCCCTTATAGCCAAAACGTGCAGCATAAAGTGATTCTTATTTGTAGGGGGTGAAATGAGGCAAAAAAGGGATAAAAATTGTACATATTAAACGACAACAGCTAGAAACACGAAATTCGGTGTGTACATTCCTCTAATTGAGCAGATACATAATATAAAAGTATTTTTTTTTAAATTCGTACTTTTAAGCGGTAAAATGGGAATAGAGGGATAAAAGCGGTATCAACCAAACGGCTGTACCTAGAATAATGAAATGTATGTGTGTATACATTCCTCTGATTGCATAGACAAGTAAAATAAACGAATCTTTAAAAATTCGTACTTTTTGGGGTTAAAATGAAAAAAGGAATAAAAATAGTACCAATAAAATGACCGCAGCTAGAGTCATGAAATTCGGAGTATACATTCCTCTGACTGTGTAGACACGGAAAATAAACTGATTTTTCGAAAATCGTACTTTTTGGAGTCAAAATAGAAAAAGGGGATAAAAATAGTACCAACCAAATGACCGCAGCTAGAGTCATGAAATTCGGAGTATACATTCCTTTGACTACATAGACATGAAAAATAAAAGTTTTTTTCCAAATTCGTACTTTCAAGGGATACAATGGGTACGGAGGGATAAAAATGGTACCAACCAAACGGCTGTACCTAGAATAATGAAATGTATGTGTGTATACATTCCTCTGATTGCATAGACAAGTAAAATACACGAATCTTTAAAAATTAGTACTTTTTGGGGTTAAAATGAAAAAAGGAATAAAAATAGTACCAATCAAATGACCGCAGCTAGAGTCATGAAATTCGGTGTATACATTCCTCTGATTGAATAGACAAGTTAAATACACAGATTTTTCAAAATTCGTACTTTTTGGGGTTAAAATGGAAAAAGGGGATACAAATAGTACCAACCAAATGACCGCAGCTAGAGTCATGCAATTCGTAGTATACATTCCTCTGACTATAGACACGGAAAATAAACGAATTTTTCAAAATTGGTACTTTCAAGGGATACAATGGTACAGAGGGATACAAATAGTACCAACTAAACGACTACAGCTAGAATGATGAAATTCTAATTTCGTAGAAACGTCAAGGGGGTAAAAATGGTACCAACCAAATGGGCGCAGTTGGAATCATGGAATTCGGTGTATTCATTCCTGTGACTGTATAGACACGCAAAATAACAAGTTTTTTCAAAATTCGTAATTTTTCTTTTACGGCAAAAATTGGTTGAATCATGAAGTTAGGTTATTTTGCACTTTGCACATGTACGTCTGATAATGGATTTTCAAAATTTGTACTTTTGAAATTAAAATAGAATGGAAATACGACCAACTGTTGCACCCACTATCTACCAATATTTATGGTATTTAAACTTTTTGAAAATATAAATATAAGAATATTTATTTTTCGATTTGAAATAAATAGTGGTTTGAAATAATTAAAATATTACAATTATTTATAAAATAATTTTTTCAATATTTGTATTTGTTTTGGTTTGGCTATATTAAAAATTTATATTTTCCTGTATTATTACTGCACTTCTACGAAAACCGACAACCTCTGTGGAATGCAATCCATGGTGGAGGGTATAAAAAGTTCGGCCCGGCCAAACTTAACGCCGTTTTTACTTGTTTTTATGATTTTAATTTTTATTTATTGGACGTTTAGAATGTTTCTTTTTTGTGGCAGCTAAAAATGTCGGACGAAAAATTACGTCACTGGCTCTATTTTTATACCCTCACTCTACAGAGTAGGAGGGTATATATTATTTGGAACAGAAAAATGTGTAACGCATTGAAGGAGTGACTTAAGACCCTAAGTATGTTTGGATCAAATCCTTTTCACGACTTTTTAAGATGTTTGAGCCATGTCCGTCCGTCCGTCTGTCCATATGTCTGGCTGGCTGGTGTACACGAAAACTCTCGAAAGGAGTTAAGAAATCGATTCAAACTTTGCACATCGTAATATTTTCCGCAAACTTAGTTTAACTTCGAAGAGGGGCGAAATTGCCACGCCTCTTCTGGTACCTCCCACACAAATAGCCCATATTCCAGTGTTAAATTAAAATCCATATATCTTCCACACGGATAACCGGAATCAGCTATATTTTGGTATTTGATAATGCTTTCATAATCGCTTTAAGTGTGCTAAACATCACGGGTTTTGCCACATCCCTTCTGGTACCTCCCACACAAAGTGGCGTAAACTTTCTTTAAAATTAAAACCGTTATAACATCCACACGGGTAGACAAAATCATTTGCAGTTTGGTATTTGAAAATGTTTTTATAATTACTTTAAATCTAAAAAATATTTACGCTTTAGCCACGCCCCTTCTTGTACCTCCCACACAATTGTTAATTTCTATAACTTCCGTATATATATATATGTTCTCTGAGAGTGAGGGTATATATAAGTCGGTTTAGCCGACTGAAGCTTACTTACTTGTTGTAAAATAATTTACTACAGGGGATGGCTTTTCAGAGCCAACATTTTCAATCTCCTTTAACAAATATGAGCACTGCGGCGTGAATTTCCTTCCGATGTTTACGCTTAATTGAGTTTGCAAAAATGCACAGTTTTCGATGCAATTAACAGGGAAATCATTTAGCCGATACTATGTGATTGCCTACATTTCTTTTTATTGTATGAGTCAATTAAGAGATTAACGCAACTAAACGGAACTCATTTAAATGGTACACCTTATGTGGGAACTTTTCATTGCAGTGTTTTTCGTTCAATTAAGCGGATAAATCAATTATGCGGTGATCAATTAAGCTAAAACTACTGTACCACCAAACCACAGTTGGCACTATGAGAAAACACAAAAACGTTACAGTAAACGTTCAATAATTCGACTAATAAGTACAAGAATCAAAATTTATATTTAAAGTGCTTCCAAAGGTCTATTAATTCAGAAAATTTTCGATAAAATGCAACATAAAACAAGTAAGAAAAGGCTAAAGTCGGGCGGGGCCGACTATATAATACCCTACACCACTCCCTGCGTATGTACCACGCTTTGATTACTAAACCCAGGTATATCATGGGAGCAATTTTATGTAGTTCATATAAATTATACAGCTACTATAAATTCATCTTTAGCCATATTTAACGAATATGGTTAATAATATGGTAATTGATCCAATTATCCGACAGACAAAAACAAATTATACAGTAGTAATAGGACCGACATTTCAAAAGGGGGCTGTAACAACATTCTGGGCCTGGTCCAAAACGTGGGCCTATCATTCACTGTAGGTATTCCTAGTTGAAAAATATTATGATCTGCAAAAATTGATGAAGATCCGATCTAAGATGTAGTTTCTAGAATCTGAACCGATCTTACCCACTTTCACCATAGGTTTTTTAGTTGGACTATAAGATGTTGTGCCAATTTTAAAGAAAAACGGGTATAATATGTGGATTTTAGAGCGGAAAAAGTAAAATAGGGAACGACATTTGTATGGGGGCTATATATAAATCTGAACCGAACATACCCACTTTCAGCATAGGTGTTTCTAGTTAGATTATAAGATGTTGTGCCATACTTAAAGAAAATCGGGTGCACGATGTGCTTTCTAGAGCGGAAAATGTCAAATCGGGAGCGACATTTGTATGGGGGCTATATCTAAATCTGAACCGATCTTACCCACTTTCACCATAGATGTTTCTAGTTCGATTATAAAATGTTGTGCCAAATTTAAAGAAAATCGGGTACAGTATGTGGTTTCTAAAGCGGAAAAAGTGAAATCGGTAGCGACATTTGTATCTAAATCTGAACCGATCTAACCCGCTTTCGCCACAGGTATTTCTAGTTTGATTATAAGGTGTTAAGTCAAATTAGAAGAAAATCAGGTACTATATGTGCTTTATAGGGCGGAAAAAGTAAAATCGGGAGCGACATTTGTATGGGGGCTATATCTAAATCTGAACCGATTTCCTCAATACCGATGGTCCTTGGCCAGAAAAAATAACTTCTGCCAAGTTTCATGACAATCGGACAACAATTGCGACCTGTAGAGTGCGAACAAGCTTAGATGGATAGCAACTTATAATACTCTAGTCCACGAAGTGGTATAGCGTATAAAAATTACACGTTAAAAACATGATTTCCGGAGCGTTTAGCTCACACATGGCTTGATCTAGGAACGAAATATTTTACAAATCACCATTAAGCAATCCAAACAATTATTTACGTGTGGTGACTGCAATTTTTTTCATTTGCACCCCATACTAAAAAGTTTCACCGTTCACGCCCTAGAATTAAAGATAATTTGAAGACGATGTATTTATGTATTTATTTTTGCCACGTATCATTGAATGACAACAGCTACTTTGATCACTTTTGTCTTCGACGTCAAGTTATAGAAATGACTTCTGGAATCGCGGGTTTTCTAAAAGTTAAAAATATTTTTGAAATTTCATGAAATTTTGTCGTTTGCAGTATATATTTTTATTCATAAACAAAAAATGTACTATGCTTCTAGTTGAAATATAAGGTGCTCTGCCCAATTTGAAGAAAATCTGTTAAAATATATAGTCTCTAGAGCGAAAAAAGTCAAATCGCTCTAGATATTACTACCTGGACTATAATGTGTTGTGCTAAATTTGTAGAAAATCTGGTAAAATATGTGGTTTCCAGAGCGGAAAAAGTCAAATCGGGAGCCACATTTGTTTGGGGGGCTATATCTAAATCTGAACCGATTTGCTTCAAATAAAATAGCGTTCGTCCTTGATCCACAAAACTGTCCACGGACAGACGGACATAGCTAAATCGACTCAGAAAGTGATTCTAAGTCGATCTGTATAATTAATAACTCGTTACAAACAAATGCACAAAGACATAAGACCCTAGTGGAGGGTATAAAAATATGAGGTTTCATCAAAGTCGACCAAGCCCATCACATAACTCAAAATTAACATTTCTTCAAAACAACATTTTTGTTTTGGTCCGAATCTCTTGAAAATTTTCACAGAAATTTTCTGCAAATTTCGTTGATATCGGTCGCTCCCATCACTTTCCGCCCATAAAACCCAAAATTAATTTTCATACACAATTTTCTGTTTTGGTCCATTCACATTCCGTCCATATAGCTCAAAATTAATTTTTCATATAAAATTGTTTGTTTTGGTCCGAATGTGCACAGAATTTGTTCAACGATTGTTAAAAGTTGGTGGATTTTTGTACATAAATTTAAAGAATAGATTCACCCGTTACGTTCTGCAGCAGTAAGAAGACGGTGGTCGACGGAAATAACTTTTCATTTCCACAAGGAACATTGCAAACCCTAAATTTTACCATGCCAAATTAAAATGGCTCATATCTTATTATTTTTATACACTCCACGAGAGTATTATGTCTTTGTGCATTTGTTTGTAACACCCAAAAGGAAGAGAGATAGACTCATTGTTAATTATACCGATCGACTTAGAATCACTTTTTGAATCGATTTAGCAATGTCCGTCCGTCTGTCTGTCTGTCTATCTTACTGTCCGTCCGTCCGTCCATATATTCTTGTAATCACGATACAGGTCGCAATTGTAGACAGAACCAAATGAAACTTTGCACAACGATGTTTTTCGGGATAAGGACGAACGCTATTTTATTTGAAGAAAATGGGTTCAGATTTAGATATAGCCCCCATACGAATTTCACTCCCGATTTGACCCTTTTCACTCTAGATACCACATATTACAACAGATTTCCTTTAAAATTGGCAAAACATCTTATATTGTAACTAGAAACACCTGTGGTAAAAATGTGTTAGATCGGTTCAGATATATATATAGCTCCCATACAAATTTCTCTCCCGATTTGACTTTTTCCGCTCTAGAAACCACATATTGTATCAGATTGTCTACAGATTTGGTAAAACATCTTATATTCCCACTAGAAACTCCCATGGTGAATATCGGACCGATCGGTTCAGATTTATATATAGCTCCCATACAAATTTCGCTCCCGATTTGACTTTTTCCGCTCTAGAAACCACATAATGTATCAGATTGTCTTCAGATTTGGTAAAACATCTTATATTTCCACTAGAAACTGAACTGAATTTTGCGCTCTAAAACCCGATTTTCTTTAAATTTGGGACAACATCTTATAATCCAACTAGAAACACTAGTTTTCGATGCAATTAACAGGGAAATCATTTAGCGAAACTCGGTTAATTGATTCACTGGCGCAATTAAAAGACTTAATTATACCCTCCACCTCCAGGATGGGGGTGTACTAACTTTGTCATTCCGTTTGTAACACCTCGAAATATCGACCTGAGACTTTATAAAGTATATATATTCTTGATCGTCATTAAATTCTAAGACGATCTAGCCATGTCCGTCCGTACGTCCGTCTGTTGAAAGCACGCTAGCATCTAAAGGAGCTAGAACGTTCAAATTTTCCATAAATGCGTTTTATAGTCGTAGATCGGTTGGGATTGAAACGGGGCGAAATCGGCCCAAAGGGAAAATGTTTTCCCTCACAAGGACCAAAAATACCCATAATAATCCCTAATATTTTAGCGTATTGTGTTTGTTGTATGTTTTTTGAATATGTCTTTTTATAATTGCTTGATATTTGGTATGCGCATTCCCCTTATAGCAAAAACGTGCACCATAAAGTGATTCTTATTTTTAGGGGGTGAAATGGGGCAAAAAAGGGGTAAAAATGGTACATATTAAACGACAACAGATAGAAACACGAAATTCGGTGTGCACATTCCTCTAATTGAGTAGATACATAATATAAAAGTATTTTTTCCAAATTCGTATTTTTAAGGGGTAAAATGGGACTAGAGGGATAAAAATGGTACCAACCAAACGGCTGTACCTGGAATAATGAAATTCGGTATATACATTCTTCTGATTGCATAAACAAGTAAAATACACGGATTTTTCAAAATTCGTACTTTTTGGGGATAAAATGAAAAAAGGGGAGAAAATAGTACCAATCGAATGACCGCAGCTAGAGTCATGAAATTCGGAGTATACATTCCTCTGACTGTGTAGACACGGAAAATGAACTGATTTTTCGAAATTCGTACTTTTTGGGGTCAAAATAGAAAAAGGGGTTAAAAATAGTACCAAACAAATGACCGCAACTAGAGTCATGAAATTCGGAGTATACATTCCTCTAATTGAGTAGATACATAATATAAAAGTATTTTTTCCAAATTCGTACTTTTAAGGGGTAAAATGGGAATAGAGGGATAAAAATGGTGCCAACCAAACGGTTGTACCTCGAATAATGAAATTCGGTGTAAACATTCCTCTGATTGCATAGACAAGTAAAATACACGTACGTCTGATAATGGATTTTCAAAATTTGTACTTTTGGAATTAAAATAGAATGAAAATACAACTAACTGTAGCACCCACTATCTAGCAATATTTATGGCTTTGAAAATATAAATAGAAGAATAATTATTTTTTGAATTGACGTATTGGTAGCCTTGCCTTATAAGCGTAGTTTGAAATAATTAAAATATTATATTTATTTATAAAATTAATTTTTCAATATTTGTATTTGTTTTTGTTTGGCTATATTAAAAAAAATATATTTTCCTGTAATACTACTGCACTTCTACGAAAATCGACAACCTCTGTGGAATCCAATCCATGGTGGAGGGTATATAAAGTTCGGCCCGGCCGAACTTAATGCCGTTTTTACTTGTTAATTAAAAGGAAGGTGCTGTTTTTTAATAAAAAATACAGATCGTACGCGAATAAACTACTGAATTGTATGAAAATTTGCATCAGTTTTCGTGTTACAATAACACAGTGCAACACGAAAAAAATATAACTATATACGGACACCACTACGTGATAAAAGACCAAAAAAGACCGGTATTTCCCAGTTTTGCCGAAAGTCATGCACTTTTTTATGGGTCCCCAAAGATTTGGGGCCTCGGTGCCATTTTTCAAAAAAATTATCATTTTCTCAGGCTCATATCTTGCAAACCGTTTGAGATTTTAATTTAATCAAGCTAAGTTGTAGCTCTTGATATAAAGAACAAAAATTGTGAACATATAAAACTTAAAAAAATCGATTTTTAACCGTTTTCCCCTTATCAGGTCCATAGGTAGCAAACCGATCAAAATTCAAGGAAACAATCAACTATAAAAATGTACCTAAGATCTCAGTAGACAACTATCTACAACATATGAACTTCCTAGGAATGATTCATAACACCGTTTAGGTAGAAAACATTTATATTCCAGGACTGTTTCTGCTTATGGTCAGTCCGACTACAGTGCGTATGAGTAATATTATCATTAATCAACAACACGCATACGCCACCTACATACACTACACTACCTGAACAGGGCGAAAATGTTAAATAATGTTGTCCGGCCTGTGGGAAATCGTTACAACAATCTTTCCTTTGCATTTCCCCAACTACAAAATATATGTTATCCTGAGCCTTGTTGAGAATATTATTCTACCTTCGTCAATAACCAATGTCTAGAGTCAGAGAGCTACATTAAGCATTCGCTTTATGTGGCCTATATTTAGGCGCTTCATCAGCCTAAATTAATCTCCAAAGGATATGTTCTATATGAATGTCTTTAATTCCCGACTCTGCACTTGCTTTTGAACTTAAA
>CANDYM010000122.1:60021-108736 GCA_947397865.1 Polietes domitor
GATAGGCCAATTCACTACAGTGTAGGTTCCTCCGTCATTCCTTTGATAACTATCGTTCTGGACAGTTTGATAACTATCGGTCTGGGAGAGTCCTGCTAATTTATAGTTGTCGCTTCCTCAATCCGTCTACCGAAAATTCGATTTATGCATGTACTGCCCTAAAATATTTAGTCCTTCCACATATATCGATATCTCAATCCACTGATGTCCGCCATCGATAGCGGGTTGGGACTTCCTACAGGACGTTTCACGATAAATTGTTTTCCATTTGCCATCTGCCGACAGAATAGTGATCAGCGCGATTGTCATGTCCCAGATGTTGAAAATGCCATTTTCGAATTCGAAAAAACAAAGTTGTGCTGAATTGTGCTAGTTTTGTGACCAATTGTGCCGTAAAAAGTTTTTCGAAAAATTGAAATTTGACCGAGATATTGCGAAAAAACTTTTTCCAAAAAAATCGCTGGGATTGCCATTTCGTTTTTTGCAAAAACAAAAGTTGTGCAGCGGAGTATATAATTGTGCCGTATCTCCAATCCGTTTTCGAAAAAAACGCTATTTCGAAAAAATCCTAGAATTGTCATTTCGTTTTTTTGCAAAAACAAAAGTTGGTGCTGGATTGTGCTAGCGGAGTACATAATTGTGCCGTCTTTAAAACAGTTCTATCTCAATCCGTTTTCGAAAAAATCGCTGTTTTTGAAAAAAATCCTAGAATTGCCATTTTGTTTTTTCGCAAAAACAAAAGTTGTGCTGAATTGTGCTAGATTTGTGCACAATTGTGCCGCAAAAAGTTTTTCGAAAAATGAAAATTGGCAAGAGATACAGAGAAAAAACTTTTTGCAACAAAAATCGCTGAAATTTTCACTGTAGGTTTTTTGGGCAGCAAAAGTTGTGCTAGGTACTTCTAGAGGAGGGTGTTATTGTGCCGTTTCAAGCTAAGTTCTATCTCAACCGTTTTCGAGAAAATCGCTACTTAAAATTTTGGCGATTTTTCAAAAAATTCTCTAATTGGTTAAATCGCGATTTTTGCAAATCCAAAAACTGTGCTGAATTGTGCTCGCCTAGCACAATTTTTTCGTGATACATCAAAAAGTGCTCATTTCAATGGTTTCATAAAAATAATCGCCATTTTAACTTTTTTAGCCGTTTTCCATATAACTTTGCAAAAAACGCGAATTTCAAAAATCCAAAAGTTGTGCTACAATTGCATCAATCGCTTTCCTTTGGAATAACTCCTTTAATAACGAGTTCAGATCATGTTGAGGGTCAAATAGGGATTTTTGCAATTGGATCATTCGCTCGCTACGCTGTATTGCCAAAGCCTTTTAACTCAACTGAAATTTCGAATTTTCTGACAACTTCAATCCCCTGCAATGCACTGTCATTAATGTCCTCATGATAGTCACCACCATAACTATACTCCTGTATTACCACCAAGCCGTTCCCTCGCGCGCGCACCCACACGCGCCCGCTCTATCTCTCGCTTCCAACCATTGTCCTTTGTTATTTATCCTTTTAATAAAGTTCATGTTCAGCGTGTGAAATCATAATCGCTTTGGAGCATTGTATTTAACAAATGAACTGTTGTTTATTATTATTGCAATTATGGTTTTCTACATTTATGGTTATTGCATAATGAAGTCACGCACACACACACTCATACACATTGACCATCGTAGATACTCATTTAAGGACTCACACACACTGCTTAATCACACGTATTATATTTAATAAAACTCTGGTCGGGTGTATGAGTGCACTTTGCGGCCACCATAGCCTGTGGCCCATGTTAGCCAATAGAAATTTTGAATTGCCCACTGATAAATGGTCTATTGTTTAAGCATTAAATAAAAATGAGTGGTGTTTTCAAACAGGAAATCGACATAAATAATAGCAGACAGCTGAGTACGTTTTGTTGCGGAAATTAAATGGAAGTGTGTTGATTTATAATAAATGATAATTTTCTATCAGGGGGAATGAATACAGCTTGGCAGCTTTACGTTATTTCAACATTGGCACTTCAAACTGATGCCCCCGGAAGCGTATGAGTGATATTAATAAATTAATAATAATTATACACCACGTGGATCCTAGATGTTTCATGCATATTATAATGATACCTGCATAGCATTTCATTAACACTTCTCTGGCTTACTCTGCCTCACTTCTCCCCTCCTCCACCACCTTCACATTGCAATGATTTCCTATTAAAATATTACATTTTCTAGTTCAAAGAATGTAATTAATAAATTCCATTAAACATATTCTCACAATTATTTCAAACGATAAACTTCCTAATAGATTCATAGAAAATTCTCACTCTCATTTGATTCATTCTTTTTTTCTATTTGCATTGATTTATTCAGTTCCCTTTTTATTTTTGTGTTAGCCATTCGCCATGACTACGACAAGAAATATCAAACCGATTTAAATTAAATAAGTATACAACTGAACAGACTGAACAATTTGTAAAATCAAGTGAGGTTTCGTTTTGCTAAAATTAGAAAATTTAATTAATTCGAAAAAGGAATTTTGCACGGGAAGATATACGAATACACAAAGAATTCAAAGCGAGCAGGCTAAGTCGAACTTGTTACACGCTTTTCTAGGGATGATGTATCCTGTAATGACATCCAAAGTAAACCTAGACTCTTCACAGAACGCTTTCATCATTTTATAGGTTACCGAAGCAGCACTTCGTTGGCTTATGATTGCCTATCTATGAAGAAAAAATATATCTTACAATTGATAAAGTGACCGGTCGACCATTGAAGAAGTGTTTCATCTACCCGCCCATCTACTAATGACGTGACCTATCCTTGCTCGTCCACCAAAAAAAAAACGAATTCGACCAATTCATCCACAAATAAAGTCATTCTTTCATAACTTTCGATCAATGAAACGATTGATTGCTGAGACTGGCTGCTAACATATTAGTCGTTCATCCGTCCATTAATAATCTTGTCAATGCGTATACTGAAAAAAGTGATAGGTTCTTCAAAAATCCATGGAGTATTGGGACTCCATCCGTCGACTGAAAGAGAATTCACACCATCCTCTGATAATGTAATGTCCAGTGGATATTATGTTGCAACACCGAAATAATAAAGTCCGACTGGTCATCGAGAATGCGCCTATCCAAAGAGTATTGGAACTCGAATCGTCGACTGAAAAGAGTGATCAGCCCATGTTCTGTTAAAGTATTTATTTCAACCAACGATGGAGTGTTAATGGACTAATTAACTACAGTATCTCTCCTTCCAACCTATCTTTGATAATTTGTGGACCAACCAACGAGAGATCGCAAATGTTTGAACATTCTAATGATAGTCTCGGATCTACCAACTAAAAAAATCGTCTGTCCGTTCAGCGATAGCATATTGGAGCGCCTACCTAATAAATTCCGTCAATCCATTGATAATGTAATTGTAGATGAGCTTTGTTGTTGATCTGACCTTTGCTGCTACTCCAGATTCGACGGCCGAAAAGGCATCAGGCCATGTTTCTAATATAACAATTTTTGATAAACCAGTTCACTGCACTATCGGTCGTTCAATTCTTTCGTTTATAACTTTCGACCAAGCAACTATAGATTTCAGATTGTTGAGAATGTCTGCTAATATATAATTACCGGTACGTGCAACAATAAAGTTAACAATCCGTTTACTGAAAATGTTATCGATGCATGTACTGCCTAAAAATCTTTAATCCTTCTAACTGATGTATTTGCTCAGCCCTTTGATAAAGGTTATCATCCGGCGGCAAAGTGATTATTTAATGCCCTGATAAAGTATTTGGACCAACTAACGATAGTGTCCGTCCTTCCGTTCTTCTTTGATAACACTGTATGCAATTTTTAAGTCATGGAAATATAACCATATACGGACACCAATACGTGATAAAAGACTCCCAGTTTTGTCCAAAGTCATACGCTTCTTTGTGGACCCCCAAAATTTGGCGGCCTCGGTGTTATTTTTTGCAAAAAATTATCTTTTTGTCAGGCTCATATCTTGCAAACCATTCGTAATTTTGATTAACTCTCTGAGGCAAAGTTGTAGATCCTTGTTATAAAGAACATATAAAATGAAAACAAGTAAAAACGGCGTTAAATTCGGCCGGGCCGAACTTTATATACCCTCCACCATTGATTGCATACCACAGAGGTTGTCGGTTTTCGTAGAAGTGCAGTAATATTACAGAAAATATATTTTTTTTTAATATAGCCAAACCAAAACAAATACAAAATATTGAAAAAATAATTTTATAAATAAATGTAATATTTTAATTATTTCAAACCATTATTTATTTCAAATCAAAAAATAAATATTCTTATATTTATATTTCAAAAGCTTAAATACCATAAATATTGGTAGATAGTGGGTGCTATAGTTGGTTCTATTTCCATTCTATTTTTAATTTCAAAAGTACAAATTTGAAAATCCATAGCAGACGTACATAGTGCAAATAACCCAACTTCACGCTTCAACAAATTTTTGCCGTAAAACAAAAATTTCGAATTTGGAAAAAAAAACTTTTTATTTTGCGTGTCTATACAGTCGGAGGAATGTATACACCGAATTTCATTATTCTATGTACAGCCGTTTGGTTGGTACCATTTTTATCCCCATTTACCCCTTAAAAGTACGAATTTGGAATAAATACTTTTATATTATGTATCTACTCAATTAGAGAAATTTACACACAGAATTTCGTGTTTCTAACTGTTGTCGTTTAATATGTACCATTTTTATCCCTTTTTTGACCCATTTCACTCCCTACAAATAAGAATCACTTTATGGTGCACGTTTTTGCTATAAGGGGAATGCGCATACCAAATATCAAACAAATATAAAAAGACATATTCAAAAGACATGCTTAAATACGCTAAAATATTAGGGATTATTATGGGTATTTTTAGTCCTTGCGAGGGAAAATTTTTTCCCTTTGGGCCCATTTCGCCCCGTTTCAATCCCAACCGATCTACGACTATAAGACGCATTTATGTTAAATTTGAACGTTCTAGCTCATTTCGTTTAGATGCTAGCGTGCTTTCAACAGACGGACAGACGGACGGACGGACATGGCTAGATCGTCTTAGAATTTTATGACGATCAAGAATATATATACTTTATAGGGTTTCAGGTCGATATTTCAAGGTGTTACAAACGGAATGACAAAGTTAGTATACCCCCATCGTGGAGGTGGAGGGTTTAAAAAAACTTAATCTTCAAGGTCAAAATCGCAAATGTCGTCGAACAAATCTTATAGGCTGTATTGTGTGCAGGTAGCGTATACGTGCTGTTGATTAAGGATAATATCACTAATACGCACTGTAGTCTGACTGACCATTGACAGAAACAAGATATATTTTTCCACCTAAACGGTGTTAAGAATCATTCCTAGGAAGTTCATATGTTCTAGAAAGTTGTTTGTTCATATCTTATGTAAATATTTGTAGTTTTGAACCGTTTGTTACCCATGGACCTGAACAGGGGAAAAAGGGAAAATATCGAAGTTTTTATTATTTTTATTTTTTTTGGTCTTATATCTTGTAGTGGTGTCCGTATAAGTCTTTTTTTAACTTTCCGTCAACCAATGATAGACCGTTAGATTCTCCAATCCGACAGCTTAAAATTATGGAAGTGTTCTAAGGATCGAACATTAACAACACGTCCAAACCATCCACAAACAAAATCAGAGATCGACCACATTACTAATGTCGGGATCGTTCATAATATTTCTGAATGGCAAAGTCGGTTGATTGCTTAGGAAAACGATCGAACGGCTCATTCATTAATGGCAGGATCGTTCGCAATGTATTTGAATGGAAAAGTGATCGGACGGTTACTTGGGAAAACGATCGACCTGCTCATCCATTCACCAAAATATTGATGAAGTAATCGATCCCTCCAACATCTTTCGTAGCATTAGTATGGACGTATCAAGGGTGACGAGAGCAGATAGAATTCATCGAGACATAAATATCGAAGAAAATTCTGTTGGATTTGTCATAACCTTCGTAAACCGTCAAAATAAGTAAGTAATCGTGTAAACGGAACTAAACTCAATGTCGTATAGACTTGGCAGATCTTACAGTAAAATTGAAGAGCTAAATGACTTAACTGTACACCGGCAGAGATGGCAATATGCTTCGTACAGAGAGATGTAGCTCGCAATCCACGGACGGATAGTTTATATATTGAGTATTAGTGATTCGTTGATGATTCACTAATAAAGACCTCGATCCATTACAGGAAATGCGATCAGCTCGTGCTCTTGCAAAGTTTTTAGTCCATCTAACAATATAGTTTAGCATCACTCCACTAAAGTAGTTGTTACCATATTAAAATCTCGATCCGTATATCCAAAAAGTTTACCGATCCGTTCACTGATATGTTGTGAGATCCGGTCCATCGATAAAGTGTCTAATCTTTCTACAGGAATATTGATCAATCCATTCACTGGGAAGCTGTTTATCTTTATACCCTACACCACTTCGTGGTCTAGGGTATTATAAGTTAGTTTCGCGCCAAATGTTTGTCACACCAAGAAATAATCGAGCTAGACCCACCTTTAGGTATACCGATCGGCTTAGAATCACCAGCTGAGTCGATTTAACGATGTTTGTCTGTCCGTCTGTCCGTCCGTCCGTCCGTCTGCTGTCCATCTAAGCTTGTTCGCACTCTACAGGTCGCAACTGTTGTCCGATTGTCATGAAACTTGGCAGAATTTATTTTTTCTGGCCAACGACCATTGGTATTGAATTTGGAGGAAATCGGTTCAGATTTATATATAGCCCCCATACAAATGTCGCTCCCTATTTCACTTTTTCCGCTTTAGAAACCACATACTGTACCCGATTTTCTTTAAAATTGGCACAACATCTTATAATCCAACGAGAAACACCTATGCAAAAATTGGATAAGATCGGTTCAGATTTAGATATAGCTCCCATACAAATGTAGCTCCCGATTTGACATTTTCCGCTCTAGAAACGACATACTGTACCCGATTTTCTTTAACTTTTGCAAAACATCTTATAATTTAACTAGAAACACCTATGCAAAAATTGGGTAAGATCGGTTCAGATTTAGATATAGCTCCCATACAAATGTTGCTCCCGATTTGACATTTTCCGCTCTAGAAACGACATATTGTACCCGATTTTCTTTAAAATTGGCATAACATCTTATAATCCAACTAGAAACACCTATGCTGAAAGTGGGTATGATCGGTACAGATTTAGATATAGCTCACATACAAATGTCGCTCCCGATTTGACTTTTTCCGCTCTAAAATCCACATATTGTACCCGTTTTTCTTTAAAATTGGCACAACATCTTATAATCCAACCTATGGTGAAAGTGGGTAAGATCGGTTCATATTTAGATATCGCCCTCATACAAATGTTGCTCCCGAATGTTTAACCGATTTTGGCCAAACTTTACATATTATATTTTACCAATAAAAATACATAGTGAAAGCGGGTCACAGCGTTCCAGGTTTCAATATACCCCATAACATATGTAATTTCCGATTTAACATTTTTTGTCAAACACATACATTTACAGGATGCAAAAATCCTTCCCGATTTCACTTTTTTAACGAATTGAATTGTAATGAGATAGACAGTCCGTCCGTCTTTAGCATTTTCTTACTTGTTTGGGAGATGCCCATATGTCCATACTTTGGTATATCCCAAATGGGGTCCCATTCTGATCTATTACAGCTCTAGAAACTACATCTTACATCGTATCTTCATCAAATTTTGCAGATCATGATATTTTTCAGCTAGGAATACCTACCGTGAATGAGAAATATATAGGCCCATGTTTTGGACCAGGCCCAAAATGTAGTTATAGGCCCCCTTTTGAAATTTCGGTCCGATTCATCCTATTACTACTGTATAATTTGTATTTGTCTGTCGGATTGTCTGTCAATTACCATATTCGTTAAATATGACTAAAGATTAATTTATAGTATAATTTATATGAACTACATAAAATTGCTCCCATGAAATAAATGGGTTTAGTAATCAAAGCGAGGTACATACGCAGTGAGTGGTGTAGGGTATTATATAGTCGGCCCCGCCCGATTTTAGCCTTTCCTTACTTGTTTTATAATCTTTTCAATAATAAATACCTCGATCGATTAAGAGAAAAGGTGAGCAACTCGTGTCCTTGTAATAGAGTTAAGACCACTCCACTGAAGAATTCCCGAACCGTCCACAGATGTAATGTTTGATCCGACCAGTCAATCAATGAAGATTCTTCAGCAGAAAAATTGATCAATCCCTGCACTGGTAATCTATTGCTGCTATTTGGGCCATCCAGCTATTAATTGATGAAAATTTTAACTAAATACTGATGGATCTACCTACTAATAAAAGTTCTCGATCTATTCATTAATAAATACCTCGATCAATGAACAGAAAAGGTGATCAGCTCGTGCTCTGGCAAAGCTTTTAATTCGTGCAACCATAGAGTTTAGGATCACTCCAGTACAGTTATCGTTCTCCTATGAAGATCTCAATCCATCTACCAAATAAGATTGTCGATCCGCTGTCAATCGTAAATGCACTGACCCTGCGACAGATAAATTTTGGGTAAGTACATCAAATATTGATGGATCTGCCTACTAATGAAAGTTCTTGATCTTTCCATTAATAAAGACCTCGATCCTTTTACAGAGAAGGCGATCAGCTCGTGCTCTAGTAAAGTTTTTACTCTTTGTAATAATAGTGTTTATAATCAGTCATTCTCCTGCAAAGTTAAATATTTCGCACATAGGAAAGGTAAAGTTTAATAATAGGAGTAAAAGAGGAGTAATGGTTGGGAGGCAAAAATAGAAATTAAAATATGGTTCCTTTTCCGCTATTATCCTACAGAAGTCAACAAAATAACGGACAAGATGTAGGCCGTATGCAGACTTTTTTCAGTGCATTTTTTAGTTTTTTTTTTTTGCGGTGAAATACGAATTTTTTAATAATTATTAATAAAAAGAGTTTTGAAACAAAATTGCATCATTACATCTCTTCATACTGCTTCTGAACCCGTCCGGAAGCCGAAATTGGGGTCGTATGTTGACTTTTGTCGGTCATTGTATAATTAAATATTTTCGTTTCTAGCCATTGATCTCAATTTCCCGAATGGCTTCCCAGTTTCCATTACGGCTAATCTTCGCCAGGTGGTTTTCGGCCTGCCTCTGTTCATATCATCCTACGGGTTACAATTCAATACAGCGTGTGTGATCTCAGCGGCGTGTATAGCCTAAAACTTGGTCTTTCCATCGGAATATATCTGCTCACAATGGGTATAAATATATAAAATATATAATTTAATAAAATAAATAAAATAATAATAAATATATAAATAAATAATTTTAATTATAAATTGTTGAGCTCATCCATTGATTAAGTGGTCGAAGAAACATTCCTTCTTAGAAATGTCATTTCGTAGGCGGACAAAGTGTTCAATCTATCTGGATTTATAGGTTATTGTTTGCCCTAATAAAATAGTCCGCCAATACTCTAACACAGATAAAATTAGTAGACGTTTTGGCAATCCACAGACGGCTTCCCAATCAATTGTCCTTCCACCAATTAAATTGTAAAATTGTCAATCTATGATAGGTTTTTCGACTGAGGCCTCTACTAATGATTTCTTAAATTCGTCCATTCTCTTCAGTCAAGAGGTAAAGTGCACGATTGTGTCTCGATTGTCACTTACCTATAATATACCACTCCACACACACAGTGAACTTGTAGTGTGTACCAAAACCATTGCATACTTTCGGGCTTTGAAATAAACAAAGCATAGCCATAAGGGGTTTCCACTAAAGTTCAGCAACAACTTTTCCATTACAATCATTTGCTAAATGAAATTTTCGCAATATAATTATAACTTTTTTAATGGCCACCCAGCAACAAACAGACACGTGTGCAGAGGTATTCGACTACAACTACATCTACACATAACAAGCTACATGTCCTGCCATTGTGGTTGTCCATTCATTCCTACATATATATGGACTTACATTAATAATTTCATGCACATAGGTTTTGAATGTGCTGGATGGGTGGGTGGTTGTGCATGTGTGGGTTTTCATACAAAGGACCGACTGCTGGAAAACGATCAACAATTAAATGCATCCTTTTTACCTCCATTGTCTTTCACACAAAGCCAACCCTGGCAAGCGTGCGATACAGACAAGTGCACACTTGAGCCTTTAGCACAGTATTGGCCGTGATGCTGGCAAACCAACGAATGAAGCTGATGATGATGCTGGTGATGGCGCTGCTGCTATGTTAGCTCCCTTAAGTAATTATCCTTTAAAGAGTCATAATTTTCATCGCAAAACGCACATAAAGATAAATGCGACAAACCAAACTTTCTCGTCCTCCAAGAATACCATATTCATAAAATCGTCGACGAGTGAAGAGACGAATGCGAAGATAAAGAGCAAAACATGAATAAAATACAAAAATGTAGGTCATAAAATGCATTCAAAGTATGTGATATGTGAGGTTAAAGATAATGTCCCGCCAAAGGGGCAGGATGCGCTCAGGGTGCGGTGTGCTCAGCTCCTTGAGAAAACTTTATTCAAATGCCCGTTTGTTGGGAACTCATTTCATGCTAGATTATTAATCGGATGCCGAGAAAGTTTATCTCTCTGCTCCTTAAGGCTTCAATTGGCAACGCTTTTGCTGCTGGAAATGTAGAACAATTAAATATGCAAATCAAACCGGAATGTCACAAGGATGAACACAAAGTTTTGAGTGGGAAAGGGAATTTAAGCGAGATGTGATTCCTTTAATAAACTCCTAACTTCTCTTAAACAAGAACAACATACCATCCAAACTTTCTCCTCGTGCAGCTAGCGTTAATCAATTATCACCCTGGGACCTTTATCAATACCTGTCGGTAACCGACTGCCTTGCCATTAATTAATACCTATGCCATTAATTAACATCTGCTGCTGCCAACTTCCGGTTTCTAATGGTAGACCCCTCCCTCCCCTCGCCAAATGTTATAAACATAACCACATTATCGCCGTTGGAAAAAGTCAATATTTTCACATAATTTCCTCAAAGTTGTTACTCAACTTCCAGCAGTTGCAAATACATTTCGCACCCCTGCAGCCGACTCGAAAACTTTCCACATTAACCCAAATTTCGGGGGGGGAAAAGAAACAAAAATAATAATTGCTGCAACAACATTGTACATAAAATTTAATTATAAACAAAAATATATAGGAGTATATAACGTGTAAGAGGAACTCAATTTCAACTTCCTGTTCTCCGTTCCTATTTCAAACAATATCTTTACATTTGAAGCCATGAACATGGACAGCACCGAGAAGAGGTGTAAATGACACAAAAAAATCAAAAACGAAATAGACAACATTTTACACTATAGTAGGAAGCAGAAATGTCCACAGACAGTATATGGACGTGGTGTGCTGAACTGGAGAAGGGGAGACATATAAAAAGATCCCACAAGGAAGGAATTCTTAAAGTGCCGATAACGTAGGGTCGTACCGATTATATAGGATGGATCCGTAAACTCATAGGTAGTAGGTAAGTCCTTGGGCGAGGATAGTATTAGGTACGTCCACGTTCGCCTACTAGGTTCCAGTCGTATAATGATAATGTAGGTAAAGTCGTAGACGTGTGCATTCTACAGCATCGTGCAGCGCATCTCGGCTATCTATCAGCGGAACATACGGACATGCCCGCATTCTTGAAAAACTTCCTCACACACTTCGACCGCCATCCGATTACAGCACTCCTAAGATGACTTTCACAAAGCCATTCGAGGTCAAATTCTCTTCATGGTTGGATTGTGGTGTTGGTTCCGGAGACTTCTCAGAAAAAGCTGTCCTAGTAAGTTCACTCCGACTAACTGACAGCTGCAGCGTATTTCAGGCGGAGATCTTCGCAATTAAGTAGGCATGCAGTAAACTGTTCTCTTTAGGCACAACGGATCGCATAAGAATCTTTGTAGACAGTCAAGCTGCCCTTTTGTCTCTAAGATCTAAGCACATGACATCTACATTAGTAGTGCATTGAATCAGTCTTATATGGATCATGGGCGAGAGTTTTGCGGGAACGACAGAGAAGACTAGTTGGCCAGGATGGGATCTACTTTGAGTACCCTCGGAGTTGCTCACACCGATAGGGTCTGTTAAAAATATTATTTTCATGCACTGCCTAGACGGAGTTAATTTCAAGTGAAATAAATAAAAACGGTGTTAAGTTCAGCTGGGCCGAACTTTTTATACTCTCCACCATGGTTTGCATTCCACCGAAGCTGTCGATTTTCGTAGAAGTGCAGTAATATTAAGGAAAATATCAATTTTTTAATATAGCCAAACCAAAACAAATACTAATATTGAAAACATAATTTTATAAATTAATATAATATTTTTATTATTTCAAAACACGCTTACAAGGCAAGGCGTTTACACTATATACGTTGAAATAATACTTCAAGTCAATTCAAAAACTAAATAGTCTTATCTTTATATCTTCAAAAAACTTAAATGCCATAAATATTGGTAGATAGTGGGTGCTACATTTAGTTGAATTTCCATTCTATTTTAAGTCCAAAAGTACAAATTTTGAAAATCCATTATCTCGCGTACACAGTGCCATATAACCTATCTTCATGATTCAACCTAATTTTGTGTAAAAGTAACAAAATAAAGTACGAATTTGGAAAAATCCGTTTGCTTGTCTATGCAGTCTGAGGAACGTATGCACCGAATTCCACGAATCTACCTGCGGCCATTTACTTCGCACCATTTTTATCCCCCTTTTCCTATTTATCCCCTTAAGAGTACGATTATCTAAAATCTCTTTATTTAACGTATCTACGCAATTAGCCGTAGCAGTTTAGTTGGTACTATTTGTATCCCTCTGTACCCATTACATCCCTTGAAAGTATGAATTTGGAAAAAACATTTATTTCTCGTGTCAACACAGTCAGAGGAATGAATACTCCGAATTTCATGACTCCAGATGCGGCCATTTGGTTGGTACAATTTTCATCCCCTTTTGCCATTTTAACACCAAAAAGTACGGATTTCGAAAAATCCGTTTATTTTACGTGTCTACGCAATCAGAGGAATGTATACACCGAATTTCATGACTCTATCTGCGGTCATTTGGCTGGTACTATTTTTATCCCCTTTTCTGTTTCAACCCCAAAAAGGACGGATTACGAAAAATCCGTTTATTTTACGTGTCTACGCAATCAGAGGAATTTATACACCGAATTTCATGACTCTAGCTGCGAACATTTGCTTGGTACTATTTGTATCCCCTTTTTCCCATTTGACCCCCAAAAAGTACGAATTTCGAAAAATCCTTCTATTTTACGTGTCTACGCAATTAGAGGAATATAAACACCGAATTTCAATATTCTAGGTGCAGCCGTTTGGTCGGTAGCATTTTTATCCCTCTATTCCCATTTTATCCCTTTAAAGTACTAATTTGGAAAAAAATAATTTCATATTATGTACCTACTCAATTAGAGGAATGTACACAGCGAATTTCGTGTTTCTAGCTGTTGTCGTTTGATATGTACCATTTTTATTCCTTTTTGCCCCACTTCACCCCCTACGAATAAAAATCGTTTTATGGGGCACGTTTTTGTTATCGTAATGTGCATACCCAATATCAAGTACGTATAAGTAGACATATTGAACAAAATATGCTTAAATACTCTAAAATGTTATGGGTTATTATGGGTTTTTTCAGTCCTTATGAGGGAAAAAATTTTCCCTTTGGGCCGATTTCGTCCAGTTTCAATCCCAACCGATCTACGACTATAAGACGTATTTATGCAAAATTTGGACCTCATAGCTCCTTTCGTTTTGATGCTAGCGTGCTTTCAACAGACGGACGGACGGACGTTCGGACATGGACTAGATCGTCTTAGAATTTTATGACGATCAAGAATATATATACTTTAAAGGGTCTCAGGTCGATATTTCAAGGTGTTACAAACGGAATGACAAAATTAGTATACCCCCATTCTGGAGGTGGAGGGTATATAAACTGATTATAGTATCTGGACCTCACCGCCCAGTGATGAAAAATTATCGGCAAAGTTCTGAGGAAAAATACTCGGTCTATACATCAACCTTCGTTCCCTTTACTGATGGCAGTACGTCTATCTGCCTCAGGAAATCTTTGTTCTTTGATAAATTCTGGATACTTCATCAATTCACTGGACAAAGATCCGCCTACCGATAACGTAATGTCACTTCATTGACATATTGTCATATCAACAGCAATGTTGGATTATCTGTCCATTTGGGAGTTCTATCGGGTCATTGAACCTCTAAGTGTACAGTGCAGACTCCGAACTTGGACAAAATTAACGCTCCTACCTCTATCAATTGGGGTTGATGGTGGTCAATGCACCTATAAAATGGTCAATGATAAATCTATTGTTCTTTATCATTGGACGAATCAACCGGAGCCCTGACAAAGTCAATGCTCTGTTAACTGATAAGGTAATCAGTCCATCATTTAATACTGTAGTTGATTTGTGGACAACTGTAGAAGTTCCTACTATTTTCTAGGAAATATCCTTTTCCTCTCTCCATGGACTACGTCCATACAGCATCATCATCATCATCAGAATCAGCATCAGTTGTAAAGTTTAATTCAAAGCTATATTTTCAACTAAATATGAAATCTATGTGTGTTAGTGTAATGCTTTTTTATTTATTCGGTTGTTTTTCTCGTTTTAACCATAAGTATCCACCTTTTCCACCATTATTCCTCTCGAGTATATAAATATGTGGGGGGAAAACGAAGCCAAAGTATATACACGTCACATACATATATGTATGTACGGTTTCTATTCATAAACGTACATTGAACCACAACACGTTGTGCTTCATCTCCAAAGATCTGGGGAACGTTCCGTGCAGCGTTTGAAGCAAATAACATTATGGCTGGGATTTTCCGTTGGGGGTTTGAATACTGAAAACTGAACTGAATATTTGTCTAGCACGGCACCTTTGTGCGGCACGGTGGGGGATACAAACAAAAGGCGAATACTCCTCGGTACAATATCAATGTAACAGTGGGCCAAATTGTTAACATAGGAAATGGTAATCTCGACAAAAGGAAAAGCAAATCCTTAGAAAGATGGCACGATAATTTAATGTTTCTTGGAAACCCAAAGAGGAAGAAAGGTAATATTTAGGTATCATTGTTATCTTATCCTCCTAATGGATGTTAAGCCTTTGGCCATATCTGTAGTTCTGTGCACTGTACACTGTCCACTTCAACTCAAATCATGAGTGTACGGTGTATAGCTTTAATAGCCAAAGCAAGGAGAATGTATTGAAAGGATAACTTAACAACACACATGTACTCTTACCTATAGTATTGCTTATAATACCTGGACTCACACTCCCACACACCAATAGCTTTCCTTGTATGCACTACAAGCATCGTCCGTCCATATGTTTCCTTTCGTATGTGATTTCGGTAAAGTTTCGAACATTTACACCTCAATGGCCGATACGATATCTCAGATAAAGTTTGTTAATAACTTTTTTGTTTCGGTCTACCTGAAAAGGATATACGAGCATTAACTTCAACATAAGTGAGAAGGACACTCGAGTGAATCAGTTAGATTGAATCCTCGCACCGAGTGATTGCAGTGAAAGAATATTATCGGGATATGTAAGAAATCCAACGTAATATGTTTTGATTTATAAATTTTATAAGAGGAAAACGTCTACATAATTTTATATGGGAGAAGTCTTGAGTGAGGTGCTTTTGAATAATCCAGCGAATTTTTTTCATGTCGGCAAATACCTCTGCGGAGAGGTTTAGATGTGGATAAATAACTTACATTGGTCATGTTCTCCTTTTCTCCTAAAAATAATCGACATAGATCAACATCTTAATAATGACTAACCTCGCCGAGTACTTCGCCCATAATGAGAAATCCTTACTGATGCCTTTTTCCTAAAGAAGACTTCTGTGAAATATTCAGCATTCAGCATCATTTCTCCATAAATGCAAGGCAAATAGTTCTCAACGAGATCTTGTGCATCTGGAGTGATACCTCTGTGCAGACTTTATCAAATAAAAAGACCCACTTTCCTTGTGAAAGAACTCCTCATTGAAACTCTAAACATATTGACAAATATTTAATGCGAAGAGGCATTCGAGAAAACATAGTTTTCATGTAGAAGATAGACTTCGAAAATTTACCAACATGAGCATGAGTATACTGAAAGAATTTTTATGAAGCGATTTCATAAAAGTGTTTTCATAAATTTAGTGAATTTTTTCTTAATATGTATGAAGAATTCATAAATAAAATTAAATGTTTCATACAAATTTGCATAAACATTTCATCTGTATGTTGCGTATAGGACGCCAAACAGGTAGACCGATTCGCATGAAAATTTTACTGTATCTTTCTTCTGGACAGAGGATGGTTCCTGGATAGTCTAGGTCATGATAGGACAAAAAATATTTTAAAACTATCACAACAGACATACCGATGGGTGGATTCGCTCGATAATTTTACTGCAGCTATCTTCTGGACAAGGGATGGTTCCAGGATATACTAGGTCATTATATGAAAAGAGGCGCCCACACAAACTATATTTTAAAACTATCATAAAACACGTTCCGAAGGGCGGATTCTCTTGAAAATTTTATTGTGACTAACTTCTGAACAGAGGATAGTTTCTGAATGGTGATGATGATACAAATGGACGTGAGACTGCCCACACCAACTATATATTAAAATTATCACAAAACACGTAACCAATGGCGGATTCTCTTGAAAATTTTACTATATTAGGGGAAGACACGACAAATGGACATGACACCGCTCACAAAAAACTATATTTTAAAACTATTACAAAATACATTGATTCACTTGAATATTTTATTGTAACAAACAGTGGATGACCCTTGACTATAAAAAGGTCTTGCTACAAAAAGGGACGCGACTCCACAAAAAAAAAAAAAAAAAAAAAACAATATTATAAAGTAACACGTGCCGATTTTTTTTCTGCCGCTACGTTTAGGTATGAACAATTGGCGCGTCTCCTCATACTCGAACCAAGCAAGGTGTTCCACTAGATGGGCATCAAAATATTTACGCTTCTTATGCATTGGGCCGTGTTTATACCGTACACCCAAACAACGCAGAAAGTTATTTAAGAATGTTATTAGTTAACGTGAAAGGACCAATTTCAGCTTCAAATTTAAGAGCAGTTGAGAGAGGCGTGTCAGAAACTGGGAGACCACTTTAATGTATGCTTCTGTAAGCTGTCATCCTCTCCAGATACGAACTTTGTTTGCGATAATATTGAGAACTTTCTTGAAATCTAACCCAAAAGACCTGTGGGAAAAATTCAAAGAGGATATGAGTGAGTACATTTTGCATCATTATCGCACCGTTATTCTATCTATCATTTGCGATTAACATTTTCAACGATACGCTGATAAAAATTTAAGACGAATGCCTAGCCATCAGTAACAAAACTCTTAATCAACTTGGAATGGTGGTGCTTCCCCCGGTACTGCTGCTACATTATTGGATGGAGGACGAACGGCACATTCAGCGTTGAAATTGTAATGGAATATGCAATTTGTCGATTCTCCTACCTGTAATATTGGCAAAAGTTCAGGCATGGCGAAAATGCTCAAAACATGCAAGCTGATTGTGTGGTATGACTGCACCATGGCACATAAGAAATCCCTACAAGCGCTTAATCGGACACTTCAAGATTAAAGATCAAATACACAACCATTCGGTGGAACTCCTATTTTACTAGCTGGAGACTTCCGATGGACCCTTTCAGTAATTTCAAAATCAGCACCCGCATCTCTGGCGATATGTACAAAAAAATAATCTGACCTCCAATATGCGTGTACATCTGCATCACAATGACTCAGCAGCTCAATTTCGAAACATCTACTGGATGTTAGTAATGGAAAAGTATCAGTTGATGAAGTGAAAAGGAGTATTACATATTCACAAAATGTCATTCAGGAATCAATTCAGCAATTAATCGAGAAAGTCTTCCCACAAATTACCACAAACTATGGAAACAAAGAGTGGTTTACGTCCGTGCTATATTGGCTCCAAAGAAAAACAAAATATTAATGCAATCAATAATTTAATTCTGGAACAAATTTCTAGGTGATTGCACACATTACATATCGATAGACAGTATCATGAATGCGGATGAAGTTGTCAACTATCGAATTGAATTTCTAAATTTTTTGGACCTTCCAGGAATTCCGCCGCACATGTTATCTCTTAAAATTGGTTCACCTATAATTCTTCAAGGAATGTTAGACCTCCTCGATTGTGAAATTTTACTAGAATTTTTGTCAAGAGACTAATGCCCAACGTCATTGAAGCAACGATTTTAAATTGAAAATCAAAAGGAAAAGATGTCCTTATGCCACGCATTCCGATGATTCCCACCGATATACCATCCGATTTAAAGCACAGGAACAATTAAACTAATTTACAGAAGTAAAAATATACAAAACAAAAATTGCGAGCATACAAAGTTACATACATAAGGAAGACGAAAACCCGTGCTACGCCGGGTACAAAAAGCTAGCATTTCATAAAACAAAATTCTTAAATTAGTAAACCTTAGTTTCAAAGATCAAAGAAAGATTTCATAGTATTAAAAAAACAACTCTTAAATATTATGAAATATGTCATACCCAATGACATATTTGTGTTATGAAATGTCTATGTATGAAGAATTCAAACATATTATACTATTAAAACTATTTCATAGTTTTTATGAAATGTTTCATAATATACAACTACGTGTTTAGTATATCGACTTTATTCGTTGAATGCTAGAAGTTCTCATTTGTCCTCTGTTAACTCTGACATATTTAAAGACATATAAGTTACTACTATTTATTCATAATGATATTATGGAATATAATAAACTTGTATGACAAAAGTTCATCGAATGAAGATCTGCATTTCATAGTTTCTAAGAAATGTTTCATAAATTCTATGGCACTTTTCATTGATTTGTGCTTTATGAAACATGTTTCATACATTTTATGAAATATTTCTTTGGCGATTTTTTAAGGAAAATTTTCACTGAGGTTATGACAAAATCATAAATATTATGAATATAATTCTTTCAGTGTAATTACCAATATGTATGGTATTTAAGCTTTTTTTGAAAATATAAATATAAGAATATTTTTAATTTTTTTTAATTGGCTTGAAGTATTGGTAGCCTTGCCTTATATATGCGTGGTTTGAAATAATACAAATATTATATTTATTTATAAAATTATTTTTTCAATATTTGCATTTTTTGTGGTTTGGCTATATTAAAAAATTTATATTTTCCTGTAATATTACTGCACTTATACGAAAATCGAAAGCCCCTGTGGAATGCAATTCATGGTGGAGGGTATATAAAGCTTGGACCGGCCGAACATATCTCCGTTTTTACTTGTTATACCCTACACCACTTCGTGGACTAGGGTATTATAAGTTAGTTTCGCGCCAAATGTTTGTAACACCAAGAAATAATCGAGCTAGACCCACCTTTAAGTATACTGATCGGCTTAGAATCACCAGCTGAATTAACGATGTATGTCTGTCCGCTGCTGTCCATCTAACCTTGTTCGCACTCTACAGGTCGCTATTGTTGTCCGATTGTCATGAAACTTGGCAGAAGTTATTTTTTCTGGCCAAAGACCATCGGTATTGGAGGATATTGGTTCAGATTTAGATATAGCCCCCATACAAATGTTACTCCCGATTTGACTTTATCCGCCCTATAAAGCACATATAGTACCCGATTTTCTTCAAATTTGGCTTAACACCTTATAATCAAATTAGAAATACCTGTGGCGAAAGCGGGTTAGATCGGTTCATATTTAGATAAAGCCTCCATACAAATGTCGTTCCCGATTTCACTTTTTCCGCTTTAGAAACCACATCTTATACCCGATTTTCTTTAAATTTGGCACAACATCTTATAATCCAACTGGAAACACCTATACAGAAATTGGGTAAGATCGGTTCATATTTAGATATAGCCCCCATACAAATGTCGCTCCCGATTTGACTTTTTCTTTAAAATTGGCACAACATCTTATAATCCAACCTATGGTGAAAGTGGGTAAGATCGGTGCAGATTTAGAAATAGCCCTCATACAAATGTTGCTCCCGAATGTTTAACCGATTGTGGCCAAACTTTACATATTATATTTCACCAATAAACATACATGATGAAAGCGGGTCACGTCGTTCCAGGTTTCAATATACCCCCATACAAATGTAATTTCCGATTTAACATTTTTTGTCAAACACATACATGTGCAGGATGCAAATATCATTCCCGATTTCACTTTTTTACCGAAATGAATTGTAATGAGATAGAAAGTCCGTCCGTCTTTAGCCTTTCCTTACTTGTTTAGGAGATGCCCATATGTCCATACTTAGGTATAACCCAAAGGGTGCCCCATTCTGATATATTACAGCTCTAGAAACTACATCTTACATCGGATCTTCATCAAATTTTGCAGATCATGATATCAATTAGGAATACCTACCGTGAATGAGAAATATATAGGCCCATGTTTTGGACTAGGCCCAAAAAGTTGTTATAGACCCCCTTTTGAAATGTCGGTCGGATTCATCCAATTTGTATTTGTCTGTCGGATAATTGGATCAATTACCATATTATTAACCATATTCGTTAAATATGACAAAAGATGAATTTATAGTAACTGTATAATTTATATGAACTACTTAAATTTGCTCCCATAAAGCAGTGGTGTGGTGTAGGGTATTACATAGTCGGCCCCGCCCGACTTTAGCCTTTCCTTACTTGTTTTTTTTTTTCTATTGTAATCTAATAATGAATACAAAAAATTTATAATATATTTTTGTAAACTACAAATTGCTGTTGTACAGCGTGCTATCAACAAATGTTCCACAGCAAACCTTTTCTGATCACCTTGCCCAGAATTTGGAGGAAAAATTCGAAAATTTTGCAAAAATCTGTTACAAAGGGCTAATCATGAAAAGCTTGCAAAAATTACGGGAATTAATATTTCGTTTTAAAAGGAATACTAACATGTTTATCCTGTCAATTTCCACTAAATTTCGAGAACTTCGGCAGAATTTGTTCACAACAAATATTTTTGGTTACAAAATATCCTTGGTCCACAAAGCCCATATTCACTCCAATCAAATTACGGAAAATACTGCAATTCCAGTTAGTTGTTTCGCAGAAGATGCTGAAAAATCACGAAATAAAATATAAAAAAATTATATATAAAAAGCTGACTATACTCCGCGGAAAAAAACATCAGACCCTTTAATTTCATATCTATGTTCAAATATGCGGACCCGCCACAGAAAACGTTTAACACTACCACTAGAAGTAATCCAATTATTAACCTAGGAGGTCCCCAGCGAAATATCTAAACAAGAACAAACGTTGGTGACAGCTCTGAAGAAGATAATTGGATTTTTGAAAGTGAGTTCAATTTAATTGAAACTCACTTTTTGCCAGATATGCCATAAAACGCTACATTTGATTGAAATTTGAGTTAATTTAAATAAATTTTGAACTTATCCTAAAATAAAGATGTTTTAATTATTTAAATAATTTGGCCAAGATAAGTGGTCCATAGTGCATCGATAAGAAAAGCCCATAGACCTCCTCTGGTCTAAGTGACTGCCACCACAACCTAACCTAGGCATCAGCAAAGTCTTCTTCGAGTGGGTAAAAATTACAGGGATGTCTTCTTCAAACAAAACCTCAGCAATGTTTTCGTGATACAGAAAATCGCTAAAATAGATCTTCGTCTGTGAACAGACCACTTAGCGATGTCCTCAACATATCAAACAATATTTTATCCTGACATTCTTCAAGCAGACAGAGACGTCAGGTGGACAGAGACCACACCGAAGAAATCTTCAAACAAAGTGTAAGTTCACTTTTGTTATGTTTTCGGGATAAAGATAGGATTTTAAAATATAGAAAATTTTTCGTTGGAGTCCCTTTCACAGAGTGGGAAAGATCTCTAAGACATATGAAGAGGAAGACGCCGTTTTGAATCGATGTCTTAGTTACTCAGTGAGGTATTTTTCATAAGATGCTATTTGAAAGATAAGCGGATCGGCTATACAAACACTTTAAACAAAGACTTTAGCTGCCACATTGTCATATAGTATTTGACTCATGGAAAAAGACTTCAGCAAGATAAACGGCATATGGACAAATTCCTAAATGACTCCTCAGTGAAGTCTTCTCAATATCACAAATACATACATTCTTCCCCATATAAAAGAGGTCTTAAGCATATCGGCAAAACCTTCAGTGCAGTCTTCTTAGAAAGGTCTCCGTTGGTTGTTGAAATACCTTAGGCGCAACCCTACAAGTGACTTTATTGGGACTATAACATTTTACCTCGGTGAGTTGTTTTCTATAGAGACAAATATCCAAGTGATGAGCTTTCTTCAAAGAGATATCTACGAGACTGTTCTTTAAATCGATAAACATTTCTCTCATCTATTTGTATAAAAAACCACATCCGACATTTTTGCTCGAGTGTCACCTCTTAAACTAAAACCTTTGTTAATAGAAAAGGTGTTTCATTGGTACGAGTACGGGTATTAGCTGCAACCTTATCAGGACGAAACGAGACATGTATAAACCTTAAGCACTCATCGCTCAAGGTCGACTGAGGAAGGACCGACAAGGGCCATCAAACCCAACACTGACCTCAACATTATCCCGGTATAACTTCGACATTATGAGGCTGCTGGCAACATTATGAAGCAAGGAGTATGGGACAGAAGTAGGTGAATGAACTAGACCATGCCTCACACTAATGGAAATTGTATTAAGCCATAAAGTAATATTTAAACACGTGCCATTTTCTCAACAAGGTTTCATCGAAACAAAAAAAAAACACCCAAAAGAAAACGAGATAGACCCATTGTTAATTATACCGATCGTCTTAGAATCACTTTCTGAGTCGATTTAGCAATGTCCGTCTGTCTGTCTGTCCGTCCGTCCGTCCATATATTCTTGTAATCACGATACAGGTCGCAATTGTAGACAGAACCAAATGAAACTTTGCACAACGATGTTTTTCGGGATAAGGACGAACGCTATTTTATTTGAAGAAAATGGGTTCAGATTTAGATATAGCCCCCATACGAATTTCACTCCCGATTTGACCCTTTTCACTCTAGATACCACATATTACAACAGATTTCCTTTAAAATTGGCAAAACATCTTATATTGTAACTAGAAACACCTGTGGTAAAAATGTGTTAGATCGGTTCAGATATATATATAGCTCCCATACAAATTTCTCTCCCGATTTGACTTTTTCCGCTCTAGAAACCACATATTGTATCAGATTGTCTACAGATTTGGTAAAACATCTTATATTCCCACTAGAAACTCCCATGGTGAATATCGGACCGATCGGTTCAGATTTATATATAGCTCCCATACAAATTTCGCTCCCGATTTGACTTTTTCCGCTCTAGAAACCACATAATGTATCAGATTGTCTTCAGATTTGGTAAAACATCTTATATTTCCACTAGAAACTGAACTGAATTTTGCGCTCTAAAACCCATATATTGTACCCGATTTTCTTTAAATTTGGGACAACATCTTATAATCCAACTAGAAACACTAGTTTTCGATGCAATTAACAGGGAAATCATTTAGCCGATACTCGGTTAATTGATTCACTGGCGCAATTAAAAGACTTAATTATACCCTCCACCTCCAGGATGGGGGTGTACTAACTTTGTCATTCCGTTTGTAACACCTCGAAATATCGACCTGAGACCTTATAAAGTATATATATTCTTGATCGTCATAAAATTCTAAGGCGATCTAGCCATGTCCGTCCATACGTCCGTCTGTTGAAAGCACGCTAGCATCTAAAGGAGCTAGAACGTTCAAATTTTCCATAAATGCGTTTTATAGTCGTAGATCGGTTGGGATTGAAACGGGGCGAAATCGGCCCAAAGGGAAAATGTTTTCCCTCACAAGGACCAAAAATACCCATAATAATCCCTAATATTTTAGCGTATTGTGTTTGTTGTATGTTTTTTGAATATGTCTTTTTATAATTGCTTGATATTTGGTATGCGCATTCCCCTTATAGCAAAAACGTGCACCATAAAGTGATTCTTATTTTTAGGGGGTGAAATGGGGCAAAAAATGGGTAAAAATGGTACATATTAAACGACAACAGATAGAAACACGAAATTCGGTGTGTACATTCCTCTAATTGAGTAGATACATAATATAAAAGTATTTTTTCCAAATTCGTATTTTTAAGGGGTAAAATGGGACTAGAGGGATAAAAATGGTACCAACCAAACGGCTGTACCTGGAATAATGAAATTCGGTATATACATTCTTCTGATTGCATAAACAAGTAAAATACACGGATTTTTCAAAATTCGTACTTTTTGGGGATAAAATGAAAAAAGGGGACAAAATAGTACCAATCGAATGACCGCAGCTAGAGTCATGAAATTCGGAGTATACATTCCTCTGACTGTGTAGACACGGAAAATGAACTGATTTTTCGAAATTCGTACTTTTTGGGGTCAAAATAGAAAAAGGGGTTAAAAATAGTACCAAACAAATGACTGCAACTAGAGTCATGAAATTCGGAGTAGACATTCCTCTAATTGAGTAGATACATAATATAAAAGTATTTTTTCCAAATTCGTACTTTTAAGGGGTAAAATGGGAATAGAGGGATAAAAATGGTGCCAACCAAACGGTTGTACCTCGAATAATGAAATTCGGTGTAAACATTCCTCTGATTGCATAGACAAGTAAAATACACGTACGTCTGATAATGGATTTTCAAAATTTGTACTTTTGGAATTAAAATAGAATGAAAATACAACTAACTGTAGCACCCACTATCTAGCAATATTTATGGCTTTGAAAATATAAATAGAAGAATAATTATTTTTTGAATTGACGTATTGGTAGCCTTGCCTTATAAGCGTAGTTTGAAATAATTAAAATATTATATTTATTTATAAAATTAATTTTTCAATATTTGTATTTGTTTTTGTTTGGCTATATTAAAAAAAATATTTTCCTGTAATACTACTGCACTTCTACGAAAATCGACAACCACTGTGGAATCCAATCCATGGTGGAGGGTATATAAAGTTCGGCCCGGCCGAACTTAATGCCGTTTTTACTTGTTAATTAAAAGGAAGGTGCTGTTTTTTAATAAAAAATACAGATCGTACGCGAATAAACTACTGAATTGTATGAAAATTTGCATCAGTTTTCGTGTTACAATAACACAGTGCAACACGAAAAAAATATACGGACACCACTACGTGATAAAAGACCAAAAAAGACCGGTATTTCCCAGTTTTGCCGAAAGTCATGCACTTTTTTATGGGCCCCCAAATATTTGGGGCCTCGGTGCCATTTTTCCAAAAAATTATCATTTTCTCAGGCTCATATCTTGCAAACCGTTTGAGATTTTAATCAAAGTTGTAGCTCTTGATATAAAGAACAAAAATTGTGAACATATACAACTTAAAAAATTCGATTTTTTAACCTTTTTCCCCTGATCAGGTCCATAGGTAGCAAACCGATCAAAATTCAAGGAAACAATCAACTACAAAAATGTACCTAAGATCTCAGTAAATAACTATCTAGAACATATGAACTTCCTAGGAATGATTCATAACACCGTTTAGGTAGAAAACATTTATATTCCAGGACTGTTTCTGTTAATGGTCAGTCAGACTACAGTGCGTATGAGTAACATTATCATTAATCAACAACACGCATACGCCACCTACATACACTACACTGCCTGGACAGGGCGAAAAAGGTTACAAAATTTTTACCAATTGTTCACAAAATGTTCACAATTTTGTTCTTTATGACAAGATCTACAATTGTGCCTCAGAGAGAAAATCAAAATTACAAACGGTTTGGAAGATATGAGCCTGTGGAAAATCGTTACAACAATCTTTCCTTTGCATTTCCCCAACTACAAAATATATGTAATCCTGAGCCTTGTTGAGAATATTATTCTACCTTCGTCAATAAAAAATGTATAGAGTCAGAGAGCTACATTAAGCATTCGCTTTATGTGGCCTACATTTAGGCGCTTCATCAGCCTAAATTAATCTCCAAAGGATATGTTCTATATGAATGTCTTTAATTCCCTACTCTGCACTTGGTTTTGAACTTTAATGTGTATCCTCTACTACTACTGAATTGTATGACAATTTTGATCAGTTTTCGTATTACAATAACACAGTGCAACACGAAAAAATATAAACATTTACGGACACCAATACGTGAGATAAAAGACCAATGTTTCCCAGTTTTGCAGGAAGTCATGCACTTTTTTATGGGCCCGGTGCCATTTTTCCAAAAAATTGTCATCTTCTCAGGCTAATATCTTGCAAACCGTTTGAGATTTTAATTTAATCAGGCAAAGTTGTAGCTCTTGATATAAAGAACAAAAAATGGGAACATATAAAACTTTAAAAATTCGATTTTTTAACCTTTCTCCCCTGATCAGGTCCATAGGTAGCAAACCGATCAAAATTCAAGGAAACAATCAACTACAAAAATGTACCTAAGATCTCAGTAAACAACTATCAAGAACATATGAACTTCCTTGGAATGATTCTTAACACCGTTTAGGTAGAATACATTTTTATTCCAGGACTGTTTCTGTTAATGGCCAGTCCGACTACAGTGCGTATGAGTAATATTATCATTAATCAACAACACGCATACGCCACCTACATACACTACACTACCTGAACAGGGCGAAAAAGGTTAAAAAATGTTGACCAATTGTTCACAATATATTCATAATTTTGTTCTTTATGACAAGATCTACAATTGTGCCTCAGAGAGAAAATCAAAATTACAAACGGTTTGGAAGATATGAGCCTGTGGAAAATCGTTACAACAATCTTTCCTTTGCATTTCCCCAACTACAAAATATATGTAATCCTGAGCCTTGTTGAGAATATTATTCTACCTTTGTCAATAACTAATGTCTAGAGTCAGAGAGCTACATTAAGCATTCGCTTTATGTGGCCTACATTTAAGCGCTTCATCAGCCTAAATTAATCTCCAAAGGATATGTTCTATATGAATGTCTTTAATTCCTGACTCTGCACTTGCTTTTGAACTTTAATGTGTATCCTCTTCTACCCACCAACGGTATCATATTCCATATTAACATCCACCAAACGTGCCCCCCTCCGCCAACAAAATCCAACCCCCCACCGAAATTAAACCTAGTTTTCTCCCCCCATTCTACCCCAAAATACCGGCAAAAACCGGTTCCACTTGAACGAAAACAGCGGAAGTATGACGACACTTGAATATTGCTGTGTCACTTTAAGTGTAATCAAAAATAATTCAATCATAAAAGTTTTGCTTTACAAAACACTCAATAATACACAGTTTTGATACAATCTCCGGGACAAAAGTCATTTAAAGGCAAGCTCCTCGTGCCCACACCAAGGCAGGCAATACACCGAGATTCTGAGAGAGAGTGCGAGCGCGAGCAAACCAATACAAATCTGAACTGTAACAACTGCGAACAATTATCATTCATCATTGTCAGAGCATACCCCAGCAAAAGACCAGCCACAACACTCTACCAACGCCATGACTACTACTATCTTAAGCGTCGTCATCATCATCGCCATCCTCCTTCAGATACAAACAAAAATATCCTTCGCACACACAGGCGACAAATGCGGAATTATCAAAACAAAGCAAACTCTCATTATAAACTTTAGAAAACAGCTTAACATCATCAGTAACATCAGATTGTATTCATTCCCCTCAATAACATCCCCCGTCCCCTTCCCCCCAGTATCATGTTTTTCTTTCATCCTGCTTTCAGGTGGAGAAAGTAGTAGCTCAGACTCTTGGCCCGTTTCATTACAAACGGAAATCAAAACAAGGGGACAGAACTAAACGCCAGTACAGAACACACATACCCACCGAAAAACAAAAGATACGAAATAATCACAAAACATACACAAACAACATGATTTTCCTTTTCTTTCTTTACCCCAATGGTCCACGAATAAACGTGAACCTCAGTTTTTTTTTTGGTTGGCAGAGGGTCTTCGACTCCATAGTCTTTCGTAGACGACAACTGGCTGGAAAAAAATAACAAAAGAAAATCTATGGCTATTAAAAAATTAGTACTTCCCTTGGCAAACAACAAGATACACGCAAAGTACTAAGTTGAGCCAAGGACCACAACTAGGACTAACGACCAAGAGAGAGAGAGAGAAGGTATCCCAATAGAAGTAAACACAATCAAGAGGCCTCTTCTAAATTAAAAAAGATATGAAAAAAAAAACATTTAATTGATTCTTCCAAGGTTTAACAAGGACTTATCTTAGGTGATTCAAAACTTTGCCTTAACCCTCAAAAGTCCAAGTAGATTTTTGCATTACAAAATATACATACTTCTGATTTATTCTTATTTTTACACCCACCAATTGTTTAGGAACAAACAGCCACGTGTAGCTTTGATGGTTAACAAAGGTGGCACCTAGGTTAGGTTAGGTTATGGTGGCCGTCCGAAGACTCACATAGACATATTTTTGCCCTTTGCGCTGCCACAAAGACAGAAAAGAGTAATGAAAGCCAGAACTCTTCCTAGCCTTGCCCGTTGAACCAGTTTGATAGTTTAATAAAAGAGAGAAGCTGGCGTATTATAACACATCCCAACTCATTTAAGTCCCCATAAAAGTAGGACCCTAGCGTAGCACGCCTCCTTTCTGACAAGGCAGGACATTCACATAAGAGGTGCTTCGCTGATTCTTCCTCATTACCACAACTCCTGCAAAAATCGTTGCTCGGGACCCTCATTCTCACAGCGTGTTTACCTATCAGACAGTGACCTGTCACGATAGACACAATTAGAGAAACTTCCGGCCGTGTCAACGCCAGCAGGGTTTTTGATCGGTTTAGGCTCATGTGCGGCCATATGACTTTAGAGTGTGCGCAATTGGCAATTGTCGACCATCTATTTTCCACTAATTCAATGGTTCTTTCTCGCAGAAGAAACTTGCAAGTAGCTAGTGGCATGCCAACAGATTCTAGTTCCTCTGGAGCCTGTAAGGCTCGTCGGCTCTACAATTCCCTGGTATATTCCTGTGCCCCGGCACCCAAATAAGGTGGATGTTGAACTGCTCAGCCATCTCGTTTAGAGATCTGCGACAGTCGAGGGCTGATCTTGAGTTCAGGAAGACATTACTCAGAGACTTTATAGCTGCTTGGCGGTCCGAAAAGATGTTGACTCCAAATTTTGTTAGAATATTACATCTGCCTATCCGCAACTTCTTTTATCGCCAATATTTCGGCTTGATACACACTGCAGTGGTCGGGGAGCCTCCTTGCAATGTTTAGTCCTAACTGCCTAGAATAGACCCCAAGGCCACTTGATTGTTTAGTTTGGAACCATCTGTTTAACAGTCTACATACCTTTTCTTACCTGGGATACGACTGTTCCAGCTCGACCTCTCAGGTATTAGTGTGCGATACTTTTGATCAAAATGTGGTTCGGCCAGAGTATAATCTACATTGCCTATGGTGTCAGGCAATAAATTAAAACTGTGACCAATCCCAGTGGTTGACCAGATTGACAGTTCTCTATGACGAATAGCTGTAGCTGAGGTGTATTGAAATTAAGTGCATCTGTCGGTGTGGTTCTCAGTGCTCCCGAGATACAGAGTGCGGCCATTCTCTGTACTCTAGTAAGAATGGAGCAGGCGGTGGGTTTCTGAAGTTGTTGTAAAGATACAACTCATTTCTGTTACCTGAAATTTTCACATAGTCCTTTGAGCGTTAATGCAATACTTGAAGCTCTCGTGAAGGAGAACGGCCACGTAAACCAAGACCACCGCAACTGTTTCCATTTTCCCGATATGGCAGTAGAAAAAACGGAATCAAAATAGCCCCCAAATAAGTCCCCAGTAGCGGAAAGATTTAATGTCGTCTAGGAAGCGGTTCATAATAATTACATTAAAATCACTCTTTTTGATCTAAATATTCATACTTCCACAAGAAGCAAATTTTTACTACACCCTAAGTTGTTATACAAATTGGATTCTTTGCAACGATGAAAAAGAACAGCAATAAAATAAAAATTTCACAATCGATTAAAAAACGTTGAAAAGACTTCAGAAAACAAGGACTTCCTTCCTATGATTCATTAATGAAGATCCAGATCACTTCTTAGGATGTTCTTTTTCTGCTGGACTGCTCTACAATTGCAAACGACATTGCAAATTAATGGAGAGTAGGGCTGCAATCCTCCCTTCCCGAAGAAGGGCATCTAGGAGGCTTGGAATTATAGGCCTTCTAGCAGGCCTGCATTTTTCGAAGGTGTTGGGGAACGAAAATTAAATGCTTTAAATTTGTATAAATTTTGCCACCATTAAACTCAAATATTACATTAGATATCTTACCACTTCATTAAAACATTTTGCAATCCCTGGGCCCAGATTTCGACCCGTGCGCGCTAATAACGACCAGGACACAGACGGACTTATAATAGCAACCCGAAGTAAGCATATTTAAAGAATTATTTCCAGGTGAACAGCTCTCCTTCTGTCATCTCTTCCCAAACGTTGTATTTGAATGAGTAATGAATCCCATAGAAGGCATGTTCCCAGGCCTCTTTAGCGTTGGGACATATCGAGAGAAAAAACGTCGGCGGAGAACTCCTATTCTGCCGAACGTAATCGAACAGCGAAAGTGTGAGGAAATGGAGTTTTACAGAAGTAGAAATGAGAGTGAGAGCATACAATATTATCTCCCGCAAAGATGAAAAGAATTATTGGTACGAAACCCAGAAAACAAAAAACAAATCTGAACCGATCTGACCAATTTTCACCACCGATATTTTTATCTGATATATTGGGTGGTGCGCCAAATTTGTAAAAAATATGTTGTATCTAGAGCGGAAAAGTCAAATCGAGAGGGAAATTTGTATGGGAGCTATATCTAAATCTGAACAGATCTGACCCATTTGTATCACACATGTTTCTAGTTCAATAATAAGGTACTGTGCCAAATTTGATGAAAATCGGTTAAAATATGTGGCCTCTAGAACGGAAAAAGTGAAATCGAGAACAAAGTTTGTATGGGAGCAATATATAAATCTGAACCGATCTTACTGACTCTCACAATAGATGTTTCTAGTTCAATTATAAGGTACTGCGCCAAATTTCGAGCAAATTGAGTGAAATATGTGGTTTCTAGAGCGGAAAAAGTCAAATCGGGAGCGACATTTGTATGGGGGCTATATATAAATCTGAACTGATTTCCTTCAAATTAAAAAGCATTCGTCCTTGGCCCGCAAAACCAATAATTGTGACCTGTACTTAGATTACAACAATAGCTAGACATACGGACGACTAAGAAAGTAATCGATCTATATAATAATCGATTGGTCTATCTCGTTTACTCTTGGGTGTTACAAACAAATACACAAAGACATAATACCCTAGAGGAGGGCATACAAATGACTAAGGAAACAAATAACTCGTTATGAGGTATTTAATTTAGAATATTCATTCGTCTGGGTACGAAAATATTTTATAAAAACAGGAGGAAAATATTCTAAACTGTAAAAGCAATAGAGACGTACAAAAATTTAATATTAATTAAATAAATTCACAAAAAATAAATACAATGAAATAGTCCAGGCATTAGTTCTTACAAAGGGTCATTTAAATATATCTTAGGATATATTTCTATTCCTATTAGATTTCTCTTGAAAGTTTCCAGGAAAACAATTTTAAGTGCATCCCTATTTTTAGAATATCTTACATGAAATCAGTAAGATATGGTACAGTAAATTGTTCTTTAAGAAGATTTTCACCTTTTCCCTCGATTCTTCTAGGAAAACAAGCAATTAAAAGTTTAAACAGATAGCACGAGGGGTTAAGTATCGACATTAGTCAGTCATAGTATTGGCGTTATGATATTTTTGTTTCACAATTAAGATCCTGCAAATATCCTCACAAAAAGTGGGTTTCGGTAAAAATGGTTACTTAGCGAATTTAAAAAATTTTGTTCGGCCGGGCCGAACTTTATATACCCTCCACCATGGATTGCATACCAAAGAGGCTGTCGATTTTCGAAGAAGTGCAGTAATATTACAAGAAAATATATATATATTTTTTAATTAAGTAATTAATTAAGGCGTTAAGTTCGGCCGGGCCGAACTTTCTTTACCCTCCACCATTGATTGCATTCCACAGATGATGTCGATTTTCGTAGATTTTTTATATAGCCAAATCATTTGTACAAATATTGAAAAAATAATTTTATAAATAAATATAACATTTTAATTATTTCAAACCACGCTCATAAGGCAAGGCTACCAATACGTCAATTCAAAAAATTATTACTCTTCTATTTATATTTTCGAAAAGCTTAAATACCATAAATACTGGTAGATAGTGGGTGCTGCAGTTGGTTGTATTTCCATTCTATTTTAATTCCAAAAGTACAAATTTTGAAAATCCATTATCAGACGTACAAGTGCAAAATCGCGCAACTTAATGATTCAACCAATTTTTGCCGTAAAAAAAAAAGAAAATTTGGAAAAAAAACTTTTTATTTTGCGTGTCCATGCAGTCAGAGGAATGTATACACCGAATTCCATGACTCTAGCTGTGGTCATTTGCTTGGTACTATTTGTACCACCTTTTTCATTTCAATCCCAAGAAGTCCGAATATCGAAAAATCCGTTTATTTTACGTGTCTTCGCAATCAGAGGAATGTATACACCGAATTTCATTATTCTAGGTGTAGCAGTTTGGTTGGTACCATTTTTATCCCTTTATTTCCATTTTACCCCTTGAAAGTACGAAATTGGAAAAAACTTTTATTTTCCGTGTCTACGTAGTCAAATGAATGTATACTCCCAATTGCATGACTCTAGCTGCTGTCATTTGGTTGGTACTATTTTTATCCCCTTTTTCCATTTTGGCCCCAAAAAGTGCAAATTTCGAAAAATCCGTTTATTTTACGTGTCTACGAATGTCAGACGAATGTATACACCGAATTCCATTATTCTAGATGCAGCCATTTAGTTGGTACCATTTTTATCCCTCTTTTCCCATTTTACCTCTTAAATGTACGAATTTGGTTAAAAATACTTTTATATTACGTATCTACTCAATTAGAGGAATGTACACACCAAATTTCGTGTTTCTAGCTGTTGTCGTTTGATAGCTACCATTTTTATCCCTTTTTTGCCCCATTTCGCCCCCTACGAATTAGAATCACTTGCACGTTTTTGTTGTAGGTGGAATACGCATACCCAATATCAAGTAAGATAGATTGAAGAAAATCTGTTGAAATATGTGGATTCTAGTGCGGAAAAATTCAAATTGGGAGCGAAATTTGTATGGGAGCTATATATAAATCTGAACCGATCTAACAAATTTTTACAAAAGGTGTTTCCAGTTTAAATATAAGGTATTTTGCCAATTTTGAAGTAAATCTGTTAAAATATGTGCTTTCTGGAGCAGAAAAAGTCAGATTGGGAGCGTAATTCGTATGGGGGCTATATCTAAATCTGAACCGATTTTCTTCAGATTAAATAGCGTTCGTTCTTATCCCGAACACCTTCGTTGTGCAAAGTTTCTGCAATTGCGACCTGTATCGTGATTACAAGAATAGATGGACGGACAGAAAGACAGACGGACATTGCTAAATTGATTCAAAAAATGATTCTAAGTCGATCGGTATAATTAACAATGGGTCTATTTCTCGTCCTTTTGGGTGTTACAAACAAATGCACACGCTTAAATATTCTAAAATATTAGGGGTTATAATGGGTATTTTTAGTCCTTGTGAGGGAAAAATGTTTCCCTTTGGGCCGATTTCGCTACGTTTCAATCCCAACCGATCTACGACTATAAGACGCATTTATGGAAAACTTGAACGTTCTAGCTCCTTTCGTTTAGATGCTAGCGTGCTTTCAACAGACGGACAGACGGACGGGCGGACATGGCTAGATCGTCTTAGAATTTTATAACGATCATAGGGTCTCAGGTCGATATTTCAAGGTGTTTCAAACGTAATGACCCATCCTGGAGGTGGAGGGTATAAAAATACTCATTATTATTGTCAGTAATGTAAATATAGGAATTTGAAATAAATCTAAAATTTCTAGTTTATATAGTGTTCAAAATAATCAATAAAATATTTTTTTAATATTTCCCGTATTCCCGGAAAATTTAATATTTTTCCCCGGGAATTCCTAGGAAAAACGGTTCGGGAATTCCCGGACCCAAAACAATAACTGGAATCCATAGACAGCCGAAGAAGAGGACGGCCATCACAAACACGGAGAAGACAAACCGAAATCGAATTATCCAGCCAACATTTACACTAGAACGAAATAACATATCTCACATCCGATCAAGTGTATTGTTGCGGCCCTATGCTCTTAACAGGAGTTAGTTAGCAACCAGAAATATATAAAACCGTGAAATCCTCCAACTCACTTGTATCCATACATGTCTTCTCAATGGACATCCCGTCACGTCCAGCTAACATTCTTGGATACTACTATCATATGTTCTCAAATTGCCAAAATGTTCGTTTTTCTTATGGGTAATTCTCATAATCCTCTTAGACAATATATTCAACCAAGAACAATGTTCACATCCATTTGCGTTTGCTTAACAAAACTCTAAGAAATAAATTTCCCCGAATTTAGTGTTAATCCAAGTATTTCAGCTGGGCAGGCATCTCCCTCATTCCAGGTTCTAAGGCAGCGTTTCTCCTGGCTTTTTTTTGCCATCAACTGCTGAAAAACACAATTTAATTTGCATTGATTTTAATCAGAGTAGATACGAATTTTTGGCATTGTTTTTGTCCGTCTGTCTCTATCTCTCTCGTTTTTCGTCGGTAATTTAATGCCTTTCAACAAACGCGCAAATGTTTCACGGTACGATTGTCTAATGATATCCGGTCGAGGGAGATGGGACGAATCTATTTTTTTGGGTGGGTGGCAAAACTCGGCATATATATATATTCAAATCATTCAAATGGATTTAGGTGGATGAACACAGCCAAGGAATGCAATAAAATGTTTCGATTTTGTTTCTTTTTTTTCTATTTTATCCACAGGTAGAAGATAAAGGCACCCTACCCAGAGGTCAATGTTTACGGTTCGCAAGATAATTAAGCGCCAGGCGGAATGCTAGTGGACACTTGTGGAGGATGAGATTGAAAATCTCAAACACGAGCCTCTTCAAATGATATTAAGGTCGTCGTTTCAAGCTAAAAAAATTGGCGAATTTAAAGTATCAGCAAGAATGCAATAGAGGCCAAAATGCCTAGAATTATTCCGACTGAATATTCAAGACCTTTTTTAGGTATTGTGAACTATACCTAAAAGTCTAGATATATTTTAGGATTACCTCTGAGTCGTTCTTGATTTGACACTCTCACTTTTCAGTTTTAAGTGCAAATTAAAGAAATGCCAAACTCTGCCAACCATTCCATGCCATCACTCTTTTGTTTCTTCATAAATTGTTCTTTTCGAAATAAATGGCCATTTTTCTCAAGTCCATAAACAATTGAACTTAATGATGAGACATTAGCAGACGCAATTTGCTGAAGTACCTTAAGCTCCCAAACGTAATAAAGTCACAAAACGAAGTAATGCATTGGAATACAGTGGAATTCGGATAATTGCTACCCAAATAAGTAAAAACAACAATTTAATAGAAACCTCCATTTAATTTCAATGTCAATAACTTGGATAAGTGAATAATAAACTCAGCAATTTAAGTTGGTAAAACATTCGTGTTTCGATACCCTTTTTTGGGATACAAAAAATTAACTTATACATTCACAAACCTCCAAACCAGAGATGTCCACTCACATATTATGACATATTGAGCTTTTGGTCGCAAGAGGAAAGTTGAGTCGAAAAATGTTATCAAAACAAGTAAGAAGGCGTTAAGTTCGGCCGGGCCGAAACTTATATACCCTCCACCACGGAGTGCATTCCACAGTATTACCATTAATGGATGTCGACATAGAAGTGCAGAACCATATTACGAAAATTGTGTGTTTATGCACATGACTATATTTGATTACTATTTCAAACTATAATGTATACTTATGCACACTGTTTAAAATCTACTACTATAAATAAATACAATGCAGTAATTGTGAAAGTGAACATGCCGAAAATATTAGGCGATTGTCAGTCCCCATTTGGGAGAAGCATTTCCAGATACAGACAAAGTGACTGCATTATTTTGATAAGAAAAGTACAAATTTAAAGATATCCCCATTCGCTCCATTCTCCGCCCAAATGTACAAATTTGGAAAAAAAACCTTTTTGTTTCGAGTCTTCATAGTCAGACCACCGAATATAAACACTGAATTTCATGATATCAACTTCAGCAGTTTGGAAGGTCCCATTTTTATCCCTCTTTTTCAATTATATCCCTTAAAAGTACGAATTTCGAAAAATCCCTCTATTTTACGTGTTTATGCAATTAGAGGGATGTACATACCGAATTTCATGATTCTAGCTGTTGTCGTATCATGTCGTATTTTATCCCTTTTTGTCCAATTTCGCCCGCTAAAGCTATTATTTTCTTTGTAGTACTTCCAAGCTACAAGAGGAATGTCCGCAACAAATTTCAAATGTATGAAAATCAGAAATTTAATTAATAAGCCAAGGCTACCAATATTTTATACTATGTATACATATAATGGAAATAATACTTCAATTCATAAAGTAAATAAAAGGCAGCAATCATAAATACCCTAAATATTGGGGGATAGAGAGTGTATTTTCAGCTGCAGTCCTTTGGTTGGTTGTATTTCCATCTATTTCAAATTCAAAAGTATACATTTTGAAAATACCTTATCTCTCACGTACGCAGTATAAGACAACTTCATGATTCTACCATTTTTTGTCGTAAAAGCAACAAAATAAATACGAATTTGAAAAAAAAAATATTTTACGTGGCTATGCACTCAGAGGAATGTATATACCCAATTCCATGATACTATCTGCGGCCATTTTGTTGGTACCATTTTTATCCCCTTTTTCGCATTTTACTCCTTAAAAGTACGACTTTCGAAAGTTTTTTATTTCATCCCTCTGCTCCCATTGAATCCCTTGAAAGTACGAATTTGGAAAAACGTTTTATTTTTCGTGTCACTCATTCAGAGGAATGTATACCTCGAATTTCATGGTTCTAGCTGCATCCATTTGTTTGGTACAATTTGTATCCCCTTTTTCCATTTTACACCCTAAAAGTACGAATTTCGGGAATTACCTTTAGTTTATGTGTCTACGCAATTAGAGGAATATATACACCGAATTTCATTATTCTAGGTGCAGCCGTTTGGTTGGTACTATTTTTATCCCTCTATCCCCATTTAACCCCTTAAAAGTACATACTTAGAAAAAATACTTGTATATTATGTATCTACTCTATTAGAGGTATGTACACTAGGGCGTACCTCAAAAAAAAAGTTCGCCGTACACCTTCGAATATGAAGTATTATTGAAAGGTAGTTTCAAAAAAAAATTTTTTATTTTTTTATGCCGAACGTAGGGGTCGCGCTTTTACATTTTTCTATATAACTTCTGCATTTTAAAGTGTGATACATCGATGTTTTTGTCTCGACGAGACCGATTTTTTTTGTCTTTGAAGTCATTGAGCTCAAGCACCCCCTTCTGGTACTTACCCATCATATCTCAGTTGCTACTACCCTAATGTACCACTCTAATATGAGAAAATTAAAGCTCGCATAAAATCATGAATCATGCTTGAGCTCAATGACTTCAAAGACAAAAAAATCGGCCTCGTCAAGACAAAAACATCGATGTATCACACTTTAAAATCCGTTTATAAATGCAGAAGTTATATAGAAAAATGTAAAAGCGCGACCCCTACGTTCGGCATAAAAAAAATAAAAAAATTTTTTTTGAAACTACCTTTCAATAATACTTCATATTCGAAGGTGTACGGCGAACTTTTTTTTTTTACGTGTAACCTGGTACGCTCTAATGTACACGCCAAATTTCGTATTTCTATCTGCTGTCGTTTGATAGTTACTATTTGTATCCCTTTTCGTGCCATTTCGCCCCCTACAAATATGAATCACCCTATGGTGCCCTTTTATGCTATAAAGGGAATGCGAATTGCAAATATCAAGTAAATACAAGCTATTATGATCAAAAAACATGCTGAAATACTCTAAATATTAGGCGTATTTTCAGTCCTTGTGAGGGAAAAATTTTTCCCTCTGGGCCGATTTCGCCCACTTTCAATCCCAACCGACAGACGGACAGACGGACATGGCTAGATCGTCTTAGAATTTTACCACGACCCAGAATATATATACTTTATGGGGTCTCCGATGAATATTTTAAGGTGTTACAAACGGAATGACAAAGTGAATATACCCCCATCCTGGAGGTTGAGGGTATAAAAATAATTATAACCTCCACCTCCAGGATGGGGGTATACTAACTTTGTCATTCCGTTTGTAACACCTTGAAATATCCACCTGAGACCCTACAAAGTATATATATCCTTGATCGTCATAAAATTCTAAGACGATCTAGCCATGTCTGCCGTCTGTTGAAAGCACGCTAGCATCTAAACGAATGGTGCTAGGACGTCCAAATTTTCCATAAATAGGTCTTATAGTCGTAGATCGATTGGAATTGAAATTGGACGAAATCGGTCCAAAGGGAAAATTTCTTCACTCTCAAGGACTAAAAATACCCATAATTTTTAGAGTATTTAAGCATATTTTTAATATGTCTCCTTGTTCTTACTTGATATTGTGTATGATTTTTATTCGTAGGGTTACCCCCTGTTTTAGGTATCAACACAATTAGAGGGATTTACATTCCAAATTTCATGTTTCTAGCTATTGTCGTATTATTGGTACCATTTTTATCCCTTTTTGTTCTATTCCGAACGCTGAAACGTGTATTTACTTTTTGGTGAAAAATGTTTCACTCTGGGTCGATTTCGCCCACTTTCAATCCCAACCGATCTTCAACCATGATACACATTTAAGGAAAATTTTAACCTCCTATCTCATTTCGTTCGGCGGCAATGCAGCTTTCAACAGACAGACGGACAGGCAGGCATCTTCTTCTCAAGTCAGATGAGAAAGCGTAAATCAAATCGGTTGATAACCAACTAAGTTACAGGCATATAAGTGGTCAAATGAACAAAAACCGGTTTTTTACTCGTAACTCAAGATTTTGGGTATGTATGACAAATTTAAAATATAATTTCTTGTTCTACTCGACAATACCTATCAGAAAAATATTATCACATCGCAGAGTTTTTGGACTGTCGCACAGTGTGATAAATTCATTCTTGTTCGTCATATAGTCTAAAAGTCAAGCTATTTTCGGAAATAAAAAAAATCTGGCAATTTCATTTTCTTGATGTCTTAATATACCTTATCTAGTAAGTGCTCCTATCGAATTGCACAACAATTGTTTTTCTATTTTTTTTCTTCTTCATCCATTTATATTCATTTTCACATTGAGTCATACTGGCCATAGCCAACTCCATTGAAAATGATGTTTGAATTTGGCCATTATAATTTCATATTTTTTATTTCACTCTTACCACAAATTCCAATGGAGCCACCACATACGTTGATGCTCTACATGTTCGTAACATCCTCAAAACCAAATGCAGTTCGCTCAATCAAGATATGTGGAAGCACTACCCACAGACTATGACAGCACTGCAGAGCAGAACACCCAACCACCGCCCGTCCTCATCCAACCACACTGATATCATGGTTTTTGTTCCAGAGCAGCATTAGACAGAATTGCAAATATGTTTTATTGCCGTTCGGAGGAAACAAATGAACGTGATTTGTGTGGCAAGCAACGACTGTGGTAGACCCTGCGGCTGCCAGTGGTAAAAACAGAGTTAATATATCTGAAGGATATATGGTGACTTACTTGTATATTGGAAAAAAGACATCATTGGGTAAATTTTTAAAGTTAGAGGAGGATGACCTTCCATTGAAGGTATACAATTCATGAGATCTTCTCTGGATCCGCAGTATCTATCTAACCTCCTTTCCGGTAGGGTATTGCACCTTCCCAAAAGGCCAAAAATCTCTATTAAGCTACCCCCCATCAACAATGTGAATGTGATTTGAGAACAAAATATATTTTCATTTCACCGAAAAAAAAACCAACATGACCACACACGACCATCCTCACCACCGCCATCAACATCACGAAACACCATCACTACCGACAACCACACCAAAGTCCAACGTGTAAACTTCATTACTTCATTATCCAGTGACAGTACATTTTGACACATTGTGAACCACAGAATACCAAAAGCCAGATAGAAACTGGTTGGCATACAGGCGGCTGACCCCAGGAACAGGACACGCTGAACACTGAGCACAATTGATGCAAGAGCTACACAATGGTAAACTGCTCACAAAATAGGCAGAGGTGTATGTCAAAATGGATGGTAAGGAGGAGCGGCCGGAAGGCACAAAAAGAGATCGACCATAATGGAAAATTGTAAAGTGTCGGGGAAAGGAATCGTGAGAAAAGGAGAGAGGAGAATTACCAATTCTACCCAAAAAACGATAAAAAAGCATGGCAAACGATTAACAAAAACTCTATTTTGGAACATATTTTCCCCACTTTGAGAATTCGGTTTTTGTTTTCTGAAAAGTAACAGTGGTTTTTGCATTTCTTTCATTAATATCCGTGAAGATAACCAACGACGTTGCTCGAAATATTAGAATTTTGAAATAAAAATTTAGTTATTTAGTTATTTAGTTATTTAGTTTTTTTAGTTATTTAGTTATTTAGTTATTTAGTTATTTAGTTATTTAGTTATTTAGTTATTTAGTTATTTAGTTATTTAGTTATTTAGTTATTTAGTTATTTAGTTATTTAGTTATTTAGTTATTTAGTTATTTAGTTATTTAGTTATTTAGTTATTTAGTTATTTAGTTATTTAGTTATTTAGTTATTTAGTTATTTAGTTATTTAGTTATTTAGTTATTTAGTTATTTAGTTATTTAGTTATTTAGTTATTTAGTTATTTAGTTATTTAGTTATTTAGTTATTTAGTTATTTAGTTATTTAGTTATTTAGTTATTTAGTTATTTAGTTATTTAGTTATTTAGTTATTTAGTTATTTAGTTATTTAGTTATTTAGTTATTTAGTTATTTAGTTATTTAGTTATTTAGTTATTTAGTTATTTAGTTATTTAGTTATTTAGTTATTTAGTTATTTAGTTTTTTTAGTTATTTAGTTATTTAGTTATTTAGTTATTATTTAGTTATTTAGTTATTTAGTTATTTAGTTATTTAGTTATTTAGTTATTTAGTTATTTAGTTATTTAGTTATTTAGTTATTTAGTTATTTAGTTATTTAGTTATTTAGTTATTTAGTTATTTAGTTATTTAGTTATTTAGTTATTTAGTTATTTAGTTATTTAGTTATTTAGTTATTTAGTTATTTAGTTATTTAGTTATTTAGTTATTTAGTTATTTAGTTATTTAGTTATTTAGTTATTTAGTTATTTAGTTATTTAGTTATTTAGTTATTTAGTTATTTAGTTATTTAGTTATTTAGTTATTTAGTTATTTAGTTATTTAGTTATTTAGTTATTTAGTTATTTAGTTATTTAGTTATTTAGTTATTTAGTTATTTAGTTATTTAGTTATTTAGTTATTTAGTTATTTAGTTATTTAGTTATTTAGTTATTTTTAGTTATTTAGTTATTTAGTTATTTAGTTATTTAGTTATTTAGTTATTTAGTTATTTAGTTATTTAGTTATTTAGTTATTTAGTTATTTAGTTATTTAGTTATTTAGTTATTTAGTTATTTAGTTATTTAGTTATTTAGTTATTTAGTTATTTAGTTATTTAGTTATTTAGTTATTTAGTTATTTAGTTATTTAGTTATTTAGTTATTTAGTTATTTAGTTATTTAGTTATTTAGTTATTTAGTTATTTAGTTATTTAGTTATTTAGTTATTTAGTTATTTAGTTATTTAGTTATTTAGTTATTTAGTTATTTAGTTATTTAGTTATTTAGTTATTTAGTTATTTAGTTATTTAGTTATTTAGTTATTTAGTTATTTAGTTATTTAGTTATTTAGTTATTTAGTTATTTAGTTATTTAGTTATTTAGTTATTTAGTTATTTAGTTATTTAGTTATTTAGTTATTTAGTTATTTAGTTATTTAGTTATTTAGTTATTTAGTTATTTAGTTATTTAGTTATTTAGTTATTTAGTTATTTAGTTATTTAGTTATTTAGTTATTTAGTTATTTAGTTATTTAGTTATTTAGTTATTTAGTTATTTAGTTATTTAGTTATTTAGTTATTTAGTTATTTAGTTATTTAGTTATTTAGTTATTTAGTTATTTAGTTATTTAGTTATTTAGTTATTTAGTTATTTAGTTATTTAGTTATTTAGTTATTTAGTTATTTAGTTATTTAGTTATTTAGTTATTTAGTTATTTAGTTATTTAGTTATTTAGTTTTATTTAGTTATTTAGTTATTTAGTTATTTAGTTATTTAGTTATTTAGTTATTTAGTTATTTAGTTATTTAGTTATTTAGTTATTTAGTTATTTAGTTATTTAGTTATTTAGTTATTTAGTTATTTAGTTATTTAGTTATTTAGTTATTTAGTTATTTAGTTATTTAGTTATTTAGTTATTTAGTTATTTAGTTATTTAGTTATTTAGTTATTTAGTTATTTAGTTATTTAGTTATTTAGTTATTTAGTTATTTAGTTATTTAGTTATTTAGTTATTTAGTTATTTAGTTATTTAGTTTTTTTAGTTATTTAGTTATTTAGTTATTTAGTTATTTAGTTATTTAGTTATTTAGTTATTTAGTTATTTAGTTATTTAGTTATTTAGTTATTTAGTTATTTAGTATTTAGTTATTTAGTTATTTAGTTATTTAGTTATTTAGTTATTTAGTTATTTAGTTATTTAGTTATTTAGTTATTTAGTTATTTAGTTATTTAGTTATTTAGTTATTTAGTTATTTAGTTATTTAGTTATTTAGTTATTTAGTTATTTAGTTATTTAGTTATTTAGTTATTTAGTTATTTAGTTATTTAGTTATTTAGTTATTTAGTTATTTAGTTATTTAGTTATTTAGTTATTTTAGTTATTTAGTTATTTAGTTATTAGTTATTTAGTTATTTAGTTATTTAGTTATTTAGTTATTTAGTTATTAGTTATTTAGTTATTTAGTTATTTAGTTATTTAGTTATTTAGTTATTTAGTTATTTAGTTATTTAGTTATTTAGTTATTTAGTTATTTAGTTATTTAGTTATTTAGTTATTTAGTTATTTAGTTATTTAGTTATTTAGTTATTTAGTTATTTAGTTATTTAGTTATTTAGTTATTTAGTTATTTAGTTATTTAGTTATTTAGTTATTTAGTTATTTAGTTATTTAGTTATTTAGTTATTTAGTTATTTAGTTATTTAGTTATTTAGTTATTTAGTTATTTAGTTATTTAGTTATTTAGTTATTTAGTTATTTAGTTATTTAGTTATTTAGTTATTTAGTTATTTAGTTATTTAGTTATTTAGTTATTTAGTTATTTAGTTATTTAGTTATTTAGTTATTTAGTTATTTAGTTATTTAGTTATTTAGTTATTTAGTTATTTAGTTATTTAGTTATTTAGTTATTTAGTTATTTAGTTATTTAGTTATTTAGTTATTTAGTTATTTAGTTATTTAGTTATTTAGTTATTTAGTTATTTAGTTATTTAGTTATTTAGTTATTTAGTTATTTAGTTATTTAGTTATTTAGTTATTTAGTTATTTAGTTATTTAGTTATTTAGTTATTTAGTTATTTAGTTATTTAGTTATTTAGTTATTTAGTTATTTAGTTATTTAGTTATTTAGTTATTTAGTTATTTAGTTATTTAGTTATTTAGTTATTTAGTTATTTAGTTATTTAGTTATTTAGTTATTTAGTTATTTAGTTATTTAGTTATTTAGTTATTTAGTTATTTAGTTATTTAGTTATTTAGTTATTTATTTATTTATTTATTTAGTTATTTAGTTATTTAGTTATTTAGTTATTTAGTTATTTAGTTATTTAGTTATTTAGTTATTTAGTTATTTAGTTATTTAGTTATTTAGTTATTTAGTTATTTAGTTATTTAGTTATTTAGTTATTTAGTTATTTAGTTATTTAGTTATTTAGTTATTTAGTTATTTAGTTATTTAGTTATTTAGTTATTTAGTTATTTAGTTATTTAGTTATTTAGTTATTTAGTTATTTAGTTATTTAGTTATTTAGTTATTTAGTTATTTAGTTATTTAGTTATTTAGTTATTTAGTTATTTAGTTATTTAGTTATTTAGTTATTTAGTTATTTAGTTATTTAGTTATTTAGTTATTTAGTTATTTAGTTATTTAGTTATTTAGTTATTTAGTTATTTAGTTATTTAGTTATTTAGTTATTTAGTTATTTAGTTATTTAGTTATTTAGTTATTTAGTTATTTAGTTATTTAGTTATTTAGTTATTTAGTTATTTAGTTATTTAGTTATTTAGTTATTTAGTTATTTAGTTATTTAGTTATTTAGTTATTTAGTTATTTAGTTATTTAGTTATTTAGTTATTTAGTTATTTAGTTATTTAGTTATTTAGTTATTTAGTTATTTAGTTATTTAGTTATTTAGTTATTTAGTTATTTAGTTATTTAGTTATTTAGTTATTTAGTTATTTAGTTATTTAGTTATTTAGTTATTTAGTTATTTAGTTATTTAGTTATTTAGTTATTTAGTTATTTAGTTATTTAGTTATTTAGTTATTTAGTTATTTAGTTATTTAGTTATTTAGTTATTTAGTTATTTAGTTATTTAGTTATTTAGTTATTTAGTTATTTAGTTATTTAGTTATTTAGTTATTTAGTTATTTAGTTATTTAGTTATTTAGTTATTTAGTTATTTAGTTATTTAGTTATTTAGTTATTTAGTTATTTAGTTATTTAGTTATTTAGTTATTTAGTTATTTAGTTATTTAGTTATTTAGTTATTTAGTTATTTAGTTATTTAGTTATTTAGTTATTTAGTTATTTAGTTATTTAGTTATTTAGTTATTTAGTTATTTAGTTATTTAGTTATTTAGTTATTTAGTTATTTAGTTATTTAGTTATTTAGTTATTTAGTTATTTAGTTATTTAGTTATTTAGTTATTTAGTTATTTAGTTATTTAGTTATTTAGTTATTTAGTTATTTAGTTATTTAGTTATTTAGTTATTTAGTTATTTAGTTATTTAGTTATTTAGTTATTTAGTTATTTAGTTATTTAGTTATTTAGTTATTTAGTTATTTAGTTATTTAGTTATTTAGTTATTTAGTTATTTAGTTATTTAGTTATTTAGTTATTTAGTTATTTAGTTATTTAGTTATTTAGTTATTTAGTTATTTAGTTATTTAGTTATTTAGTTATTTAGTTATTTAGTTATTTAGTTATTTAGTTATTTAGTTATTTAGTTATTTAGTTATTTAGTTATTTAGTTATTTAGTTATTTAGTTATTTAGTTATTTAGTTATTTAGTTATTTAGTTATTTAGTTATTTAGTTATTTAGTTATTTAGTTATTTAGTTATTTAGTTATTTAGTTATTTAGTTATTTAGTTATTTAGTTATTTAGTTATTTAGTTATTTAGTTATTTAGTTATTTAGTTATTTAGTTATTTAGTTATTTAGTTATTTAGTTATTTAGTTATTTAGTTATTTAGTTATTTAGTTATTTAGTTATTTAGTTATTTAGTTATTTAGTTATTTAGTTATTTAGTTATTTAGTTATTTAGTTATTTAGTTATTTAGTTATTTAGTTATTTAGTTATTTAGTTATTTAGTTATTTAGTTATTTAGTTATTTAGTTATTTAGTTATTTAGTTATTTAGTTATTTAGTTATTTAGTTATTTAGTTATTTAGTTATTTAGTTATTTAGTTATTTAGTTATTTAGTTATTTAGTTATTTAGTTATTTAGTTATTTAGTTATTTAGTTATTTAGTTATTTAGTTATTTAGTTATTTAGTTATTTAGTTATTTAGTTATTTAGTTATTTAGTTATTTAGTTATTTAGTTATTTAGTTATTTAGTTATTTAGTTATTTAGTTATTTAGTTATTTAGTTATTTAGTTATTTAGTTATTTAGTTATTTAGTTATTTAGTTATTTAGTTATTTAGTTATTTAGTTATTTAGTTATTTAGTTATTTAGTTATTTAGTTATTTAGTTATTTAGTTATTTAGTTATTTAGTTATTTAGTTATTTAGTTATTTAGTTATTTAGTTATTTAGTTATTTAGTTATTTAGTTATTTAGTTATTTAGTTATTTAGTTATTTAGTTATTTAGTTATTTAGTTATTTAGTTATTTAGTTATTTAGTTATTTAGTTATTTAGTTATTTAGTTATTTAGTTATTTAGTTATTTAGTTATTTAGTTATTTAGTTATTTAGTTATTTAGTTATTTAGTTATTTAGTTATTTAGTTATTTAGTTATTTAGTTATTTAGTTATTTAGTTATTTAGTTATTTAGTTATTTAGTTATTTAGTTATTTAGTTATTTAGTTATTTAGTTATTTAGTTATTTAGTTATTTAGTTATTTAGTTATTTAGTTATTTAGTTATTTAGTTATTTAGTTATTTAGTTATTTAGTTATTTAGTTATTTAGTTATTTAGTTATTTAGTTATTTAGTTATTTAGTTATTTAGTTATTTAGTTATTTAGTTATTTAGTTATTTAGTTATTTAGTTATTTAGTTATTTAGTTATTTAGTTATTTAGTTATTTAGTTATTTAGTTATTTAGTTATTTAGTTATTTAGTTATTTAGTTATTTAGTTATTTAGTTATTTAGTTATTTAGTTATTTAGTTATTTAGTTATTTAGTTATTTAGTTATTTAGTTATTTAGTTATTTAGTTATTTAGTTATTTAGTTATTTAGTTATTTAGTTATTTAGTTATTTAGTTATTTAGTTATTTAGTTATTTAGTTATTTAGTTATTTAGTTATTTAGTTATTTAGTTATTTAGTTATTTAGTTATTTAGTTATTTAGTTATTTAGTTATTTAGTTATTTAGTTATTTAGTTATTTAGTTATTTAGTTATTTAGTTATTTAGTTATTTAGTTATTTAGTTATTTAGTTATTTAGTTATTTAGTTATTTAGTTATTTAGTTATTTAGTTATTTAGTTATTTAGTTATTTAGTTATTTAGTTATTTAGTTATTTAGTTATTTAGTTATTTAGTTATTTAGTTATTTAGTTATTTAGTTATTTAGTTATTTAGTTATTTAGTTATTTAGTTATTTAGTTATTTAGTTATTTAGTTATTTAGTTATTTAGTTATTTAGTTATTTAGTTATTTAGTTATTTAGTTATTTAGTTATTTAGTTATTTAGTTATTTAGTTATTTAGTTATTTAGTTATTTAGTTATTTAGTTATTTAGTTATTTAGTTATTTAGTTATTTAGTTATTTAGTTATTTAGTTATTTAGTTATTTAGTTATTTAGTTATTTAGTTATTTAGTTATTTAGTTATTTAGTTATTTAGTTATTTAGTTATTTAGTTATTTAGTTATTTAGTTATTTAGTTATTTAGTTATTTAGTTATTTAGTTATTTAGTTATTTAGTTATTTAGTTATTTAGTTATTTAGTTATTTAGTTATTTAGTTATTTAGTTATTTAGTTATTTAGTTATTTAGTTATTTAGTTATTTAGTTATTTAGTTATTTAGTTATTTAGTTATTTAGTTATTTAGTTATTTAGTTATTTAGTTATTTAGTTATTTAGTTATTTAGTTATTTAGTTATTTAGTTATTTAGTTATTTAGTTATTTAGTTATTTAGTTATTTAGTTATTTAGTTATTTAGTTATTTAGTTATTTAGTTATTTAGTTATTTAGTTATTTAGTTATTTAGTTATTTAGTTATTTAGTTATTTAGTTATTTAGTTATTTAGTTATTTAGTTATTTAGTTATTTAGTTATTTAGTTATTTAGTTATTTAGTTATTTAGTTATTTAGTTATTTAGTTATTTAGTTATTTAGTTATTTAGTTATTTAGTTATTTAGTTATTTAGTTATTTAGTTATTTAGTTATTTAGTTATTTAGTTATTTAGTTATTTAGTTATTTAGTTATTTAGTTATTTAGTTATTTAGTTATTTAGTTATTTAGTTATTTAGTTATTTAGTTATTTAGTTATTTAGTTATTTAGTTATTTAGTTATTTAGTTATTTAGTTATTTAGTTATTTAGTTATTTAGTTATTTAGTTATTTAGTTATTTAGTTATTTAGTTATTTAGTTATTTAGTTATTTAGTTATTTAGTTATTTAGTTATTTAGTTATTTAGTTATTTAGTTATTTAGTTATTTAGTTATTTAGTTATTTAGTTATTTAGTTATTTAGTTATTTAGTTATTTAGTTATTTAGTTATTTAGTTATTTAGTTATTTAGTTATTTAGTTATTTAGTTATTTAGTTATTTAGTTATTTAGTTATTTAGTTATTTAGTTATTTAGTTATTTAGTTATTTAGTTATTTAGTT